>WOGP01020144.1:0-12593 GCA_015342065.1 Leptinotarsa undecemlineata
GCTGAAAATTGGTATATGGGTAAAAAATGAAAAAACAATCATCTTTTCTCCTTACCGATTTTCGAAATTTCGAGCAATAATTCTTTTCTGAACATTTTTTGGAAAGAATGTCAAATTTGACAGGGAAGACAAATCACTTGATCGGTCATATGGTCATTTGGCATCATTTTTAAAGCACAACCTAATGGAGATATCAAAAGTTGTATGAAGAGATGAACAAAAAAAATCCCATTTGATGAGGATTTTATGTGTGACACTGTATATATATATATAATATATATGTATATATATATAAATAATATATGGAAAATAATTCCATGAAAATCAAAAGATAAATAAATAATACCATTCTGATCATTCCCATATTGATTTAAATCGAAGAGTCACCGGTAAACAGCTGTTTCAGCCTATTGAAAGATGCAACTATAATGTAAAATAGACTAGACATACAAAACACAAGTTTCGCTAATCAAATTGGTATCAATCAAATCAGCAGATCACTAAAACTGCTCTTTACAAGCTATACTGATGGTTCCTAGTAGTTTATTATCGTTCTCATTGTTATCTGCTGCCTGGCTGATACCTAATATTCACCTGTTTCCTGCATGTAGTTACATAAGAGTGCGATCAATGTGCTATGAATCCTGCATCACCGTTCATCTCATTCCACATTTTTCTATTTCAAAACTTCTGAAGGAATCTAAAAACTCATTGTCAGGTAATGATCTTAACAATTTCAAGGATTTTTTGTTACCGTTCTCTATGGAATAGTGAACAACACTGGACTTCTCTTCTATGTATTGAATATTGATCATATATTCCTTAGCCGTTTCCAGCGATGATGGTACCCTCAATGTTCTCTTAGAAAATTTGTTTTCAAAATTCCAGTTTATATTCAATAGACTACTGACTGACACTGAAAGTCCTGGCATTCTGGAAAACGAACTGCTTTTCCATACTTTCCAATATACTTTCCAATTATACCTTTGACCTAGTACTAAAATTTTATCTTATTATTTTGCTAGAGTTCAACTTTACATTTTCTAGATCTTTTACCATATTGTACTTAATGAGCTTTTCTAAATTAACATCACAGATATGACCTCATTGTTTATGCCATATTTTATTTCAGTAATCAGTATTTCAGTATTCAAGCCATCATTAGTCACTACCTTGAATATAGTATCATATAAATTATTTTCAGTATTCAAGTCATCGTTAGTTACTACCATGAATATGATTTCACACAAATCTTTTAAATAACCAATTTCTATTGAACATCTTTCGTTAAAAAGCAAAACTCTACCATGTTGAAAACCTACTCACATATTGGCCATTTCCAGCCTCTTCACAGATAGCACATTTTTTCTCAAACTGAGAACAATAAATACATTTTACGTTTTTTTCATATACATCACTGAAAACATTAACATTCCCTACACCTACTCTTCTCAACTGCGATTTATATTATCACTTCTAACACCATTACCTCAGAAAAATAGTTTTTATCATTGATTAAATGATCAGTACATCGATAGTCAACATCATTGGATCAGAAAAATAATTTTTATCAGCAACACAAAATTCAAGTATATTATTAGCACTAACCCTCTCTTAGCAACTCAGATTTTCAATGGCACTTTTGACATTATCAGGTCAGAAAAATAACTTTTATCATTGACTAAATGATCTGTACATCGAGAGTCAATACAAAATTCAAGTATATTGTCAGCACTAAACTTTTCACAAATCTCTGTACCAGTCATAAAACAGATACCTTGTTCACCTTGATCTTCCTCGATACCTTGAACATTCCTTGGATAGTAGCTTGTCTCGTTACCTGTTCTTTAAACATGATGAGCTGATGGTCCACTCCTGTTATCTCTCTCACAAAACCCTCTGTTGTTACCTCTAAAGCCACCTTGAACATAAATAGAATTTCTCCTGAATTATGATCGTAATTGTTCATATTCCCACCTTGTCTTGATTTGCATTGTGAACGAAATTATTCGTGAAAGCTGCACGTTTATCACTGTTCCTTGGTACAGAACTTCCATTTCTACTTGACCTTTTTCTTTTTCACTTTCACTTCTCAGTTTATTTTTTATATAGTCAATGTGAAGATTTTATGACAATGTATTTTCTCAAATGCTCACAACTGTTTCCAAACACGTTAACATTGTCGAAAATAAACTGCAAACTATGTCCTGATGCTCTAAGTGGGTTCTGATAACTTTCAATTGTCGTATAATTAAATGAAATTCTGCAAAAAACTCTTCCAGGTTGTTTATACCACTTAGTTCCATATACATGAGTGATTCACGAAGTATTAATTGCCCTGGAATACCTCATTTTTCATATATATCTTTGGGACCTCTCCACACGGCAAATGCTCTGGATTTTCCTTGCACTATTTCAATCTGCGTGTCATTTAAGCATTGCAACCATTAGGCTCTTGAATGTTTTGTCCTTTATCTCCCCTTTTCTCCCTAGCATCAGTATAATCAGTTTATTTGTTATTATAAAACCACTTACTGTCTTCTCTTCCAGCAACGTCTGTACTCTAAATCCACTATTTAGCAACTCAATATTGGAACTATTCTTTGCCGCTATTTTCTCCAAGCTTCTTCTTTTATTCTAGTTTCAGATCTATGAGAGCATCTGGACCCATGATCTGATTGTTTCTTTCTAATAAAGTGAGACTCATTTATTGCTTTTCACACTATATTCAATTGCTTACAATACATCTCACAAGTGATAATATAACAACGTTATTTATACCTAACCTATTATTCTACTTCTTTATTTTACATTGCTAACATTTACAACTAAAAAAAAATTGAGATCTACCAATCATACGCATATCTAGAATTCGAGAAAATCATTGCAATCAAGTAAAACATCTCAACAAATATATTGAGCAGATAGGTATTGATTTAGAGATGTATTAAAAGCAGCTTCATGTTCTGATGCACGTGTGTACATCACAAATCTAGGAATATATGCCTAGGAACCTGTGCAAGCGGATTTCAATCGGAAATCCAAGCTATTGATTGGTGTGTGGAGAGATTGGCAGAAACGAAGCTCAAACAAAGATTAATAAGACTATTCTTGGACAGCCGAGCAGTTTTGAGAGCTCTTGTTGTTTGAGTTGGCAGTGAACTCCAAAACAATATAAGCAATGTCTATGTATGTAGTTAACAACCAAACTCTCCTCGACAGAGATGCTCAATGGATTGTCTCGGGTCTGAATTCCTGGCCACACTTTATTTCAAGGAAGTAGCTGCAAGCGGGTTCAACACACCAGAACCTGTCATTGGCATCGCTTTAGGTTATGTCAAACAAGCACTGAATACGTGAACTGTTAGGAGAGTCTTAGAGTCATATTTTTTCATTTGAAAATATTTTGGATATATATTGCCCAACAATTGATAGACCTCAACAGAATTCTTACAGACTTATTCACAGATCACTGTCGTTTGAATCATCATATGTAGACTTGAACTGTCGAAAGTCAGAAGTGAAACCTCTGTTCGGTAAATGATAGAACAAAATAGCGCATGCTTTGTGCCTGCCGTGCTATGGACCAAATCAGGTTTTCAGAGTTTGGCGAAGTTTCACTCATTCCTTCTAACCTGAAAGATCATTCACAAAATGAACTGATAGACTTTGTCAAGAAACTGAATTCATTTGGCTGAGTTCAAATACATGCTAGCTTTAATAAACCCTGCGGGTTGCAACTGAGAGCCGAATATAACCACTCACGTTAAACCTAGTCTAACCTAGTCAACTTCTGTACTCGCTTATTCCTGATTGGTCCGACATTGAATACTCATCATACCAAATTTTTACGCACTCTATCAAGAAAATTTATATACCCACTTAGATTAGGAACATTCATCTCTTCCAACATCAGTACGTAAAGAAAAATGCCAAATTCATGTCAGAAAACATCTACTTTCCCAGCTTGTAGCGGGTTGGACACTAAACTATAGGTTAGGTTAGGTCCAAAGTGACTGGGTCTATTCGACTCTTTATTGTGGCTCACACGTATTCACACTCGACCAAATAAACTCAGCTTCTTAATGAAGCCGATTAGTTTGTATGGTGAGACGTTTTTCAGGTCAGATGGTAAGAGTCCATTAATCTTCTTGCCATCCAGGTGTTCAATCTTTGTTTGGCAAAGCTTAAATCGATGCCAATGACAAGTTCTGGTCCGACTAAACTATATCAGACAGATATTCTTGTAATTTTTATCACAGAAAAAACTCTTGTAGATGCTTCTTGTTTGTCCAGCAGCATCTGAAAGAATTTTCTTTGTGAGGGTATCAATATCCATCGTGATGGTAACTCGAAAAGTTGTGTGCTGAAGGAATTTGTGACATGTAGCGTTGGAAGAAGTGAATGTTTCGAATTTAATTAAAAATACTCATTTTCTCGGTATATTTATATTTCTCTTTGGTAGAGCTTTCAGACTCGCCGTAATTCGTGATATGTATTTGATTGTAAACGTATTCGCACTAGTTAGATCTGAAACCGCTTGAAGAACGGTATATCTCAAGATGGATTAATTTCCGATGTTCATAATTTCGAAATTATCAATAAACAAATATTTTAAAAGATACTAGTCTCTAACGATAATATTTGTTACGTTCCAAATATCTAACAGACAAGAATTCGATGCTGATGGTCTCCTCAAGGCGAAGATTACCCTCTGACCACTTTATTTGATACTTCCCTAATGACTTCTGTCCAATCTTCAGAGATTGATTCTGGAATAGAAAATAATGAAGCTCAAATATCCAATCTGGTATGGCACAATTTCACCACAGGGTGGAAATATGTAATGCATGTTCACACGGGAATAAATGGTTTAACATATTGATGGATGTACCCGGTACTAGGAGTTCATCATAAAATATAAGAAATGAAATTTTCTTATAATTCCAAAATACAAATCATGAAATTATAAAACTACAACGAAAATTAATTGGCGCTTCGGGGCAACTTCATTGATTCCAGTGGCGCATTTGCTTTTTCAGCTGCAGGAAAACCCTAAATAACCTCCAGCACCACATCATCTGAAGATCTTGATCTGCCCATGTCCTCTCCCATAAAACAAAATGTCGCCAGAACACTTAGCGACACGACTACCGTCAAACTTAAACCAGTCCGTTTCGCCTTTGACCAAGGCGTAATAATGACCAGATTCAACGCCAGAACCACAGTGAACAATGACTGCATGAAGAATATAATAGTGGTTAGCTAGATTGAAATGTTCATCTATTTCGAACCTTCGTGAGAGTTGGGTACTTCCGTCAAGGATTGAGTCATTTTTGAAGATTATCAGTAATATTTTTAGATTGACTGGTGCCTCAATTATACTTGTTATTTTATAACTATCAGTTAGTTTGGCGCAATACAGTCGACCATCACCTGTTAAAAGTTCCATTTTCAGATGAAATTTTCTATATTTTCATATGGTGAAAAAATATATAAATTCTTATTTCTTATTTCTGAAAATGGGTTAACAAAATAAATAATCAACCAGTACGCTGATTATGATGAAATAGATTTTATTCCGTTGTTTCATAGGGCCACATGAATATTTTCAAGATATTCAAGTCCAGATACCAATATTTAGCATCAAATATAGGTTTGTTATATCTGAAGATATCTAAAAATATCATCTTGAGGTTGGTTGAACCTGAGCAGATTACATTTTCTTGATTTATGTATTCAGTATTACTGTTTTCAGGAAGAAAGTTGAATAATGTTTAAGAACTGTTTTTCTCTATAAATACCAGAAAAGTATTTCTAGCTACAACCCATATAACACACATATTTCCAACGATTTCGTCTGAACTATTGTCATGCGTTTCCAGCTCATTATCGATAAGTAGAAACGACGAAACATTTTCGCATGATAATGAAAAATTATCATGAATAGCAGCACTATCTCTGGTATTTCACGCATCAAGAGAATTTGAGAAATGCCGCTTTCATATTGACGTATATGAGTATTTATATTTTTTCCAGTAATGTATATTATCTTTTCATTGTCGATATGTAACACAAAGCAGAACGAAAATAGAGAAATTATTTGAAACTGTACAGAAAAATTATAAGCAAAAAATAAGCTAGAAATTCTTATTATATTTTTGCTCATTCTCAACAATGAATATATCTAATTGTCATTCCTGCTGATATATCTGGAAGTCTTAACCGTCTAACAAAATTGGGACACTTGTAGATAATTGTGCAAAGCTATCGGAACACTGCAGTGGAATTCTAAGCTAGCTTTTGAGACGACAGTAGGAAGTCTAAGTAGTATTTGTTATCGTTTCGTGTCTCAAATATTCGTAATTCAATCAGATAGGTGTAGATATATCGTTTAAAAATTTCGATATGTGTCTTTTTTCAATAGTGAAATAGGTTAAAGTATTTCTGGATGTTTTGGAATCTGTTTATTAAAAAAATAAACACCAATTATGCTGCCCGTAGTTCATCAAGGAGTTATTTAGAATAATCCACTTAGAAGGCGATTAAGACGATGCAGATTCCAATTAAGGAATATATATAATCCATTCGATCTTCCTAAAGAAGATTTATTGAATTGTAATGGTTGAATAAACATTTGACAAGACGATTAATAACTGTATCAACCCCTCATTTGAGATCACTTCACATAAGAGGAGGTATTACAATAGAAAGTATTTAGGATATTTTGCTTTCTCCGTTTCTATGCCACAGGGTTTTACCATAGCGGTGTTGGTGAGGGAACTCATTGCAGTTAGAGTCGAACTGCAGTTCATCGAGCAGTACATGAAGTATCAACTCGAATAGTTGAAGGTATGGGTGCAGAGTTTATAGTATTCCCTCAGAATATTCGGGAAGGGAATTTATTGAAAATGGCTTTCATGGAGAAATTGCATTTTCCGGGAGTCATAGAGGCTATTGATTGAACCCATTTTGCCATCTCAAAACCACCTGGCGATGAACATAATTTCATTGAGAGAAAGGGTTACCATTCTCTGAATTACCAAGTTATCTATGATAACCGTATGAAAATAAATAATAGTTTTGCCAACTATAGAGGATCCACTCATATAGAACCACTCATTGATAAATCTTGGTTAATTGGAGATTCTAGCTACCCACTTCAGCTATTTCTAATGACACCTCTTCAAACCCCTCTTGAGAATAATGCTGAATCTAGGTTCAATCATGCTCACAAGGAATTGCATCGAAAGATTTTTTGGCATCCTAAACATGATATTTCGCTGCATTTTGAAGCAGCGTACTTTGAGATACAATCCTGAATTGTTAGCCAATTTCTTAAAGGCATGAGCTGTTTTACACTATATGTGTGTGGATGCCAATATGCCCATCGATGAAAACGTAGGTTATATTTCGCAATATGAACAAAAATAATAAAATGTGGATTTAATGAAAATTGTACTATGAGTGTAATAATTGAGATGAGACTCAACATAGCCGCCCCCCTTGAACTACTGAGTTCAAAAAAAAATGAGAGCATTAGGGAACCGCTATTCTAAAGGCAGTGGGCATAGCTTCTTGCTGCATCGCTTATATTCGCCGTTCTTGGTCCTCACGGTTGCAACTCGTATGACGCCATCCGGACCCGGATGTGTAGCTATGATGCGGCCAACGGCCCAGGCCAATGGTGGCAGATTGTCTTCATGCATGATAACCAGATCGCCAACTTGAAGTTTAGGTCCTTTGGTTCGACATGACAAAACTACATATTAGTGAAAAAGAGAAATCCTCAATTTGCGGAAAAAACTTATGATAAAAGAGTAGCAAATATCACTTTATAAAAGATATATATGACCAATCTCACGGTTCCGGTGTTTACAAAAATTGTCTTACAAATTTTCGTTTCGAACAATATCGTCTCATTTTGATCATCACGTTGAACATAATATCAGAACAATAAAAAGTGTGGATGAGTGTTCTTCGAACGATATTTGTCGCCTTCTATTGGGATAACTTACCTTCTGCAAACGTTTTTTGGGACACCAAAATGATGGTTTGAAACAAAATAAGGGCGATCTTTTAACGCCATGTTCACCTAAAATATAAATGGCAAATTAATCAACTCAAAATCATCTCCGGCGTAATATTTGTCAGCTCACTAACTTGGTATTACACTATCTAGATAATATGCCAGGAATCCATATAATATTATATCAAATGCCATCATGATAAGACTTCCACCAAAAGGCATTCCAGAACCAGACCAAACGTTGTTGAAATTTACACCTTCTCCAGACAAATCCATCACCAAAGCCTGAAATATATTGTATGTTTGTGAAAATAATAAAATATATTCCTTATATATTCCAATTCTTACATTGTCCATTGCCAAAGCAAACCCAGATGGACTTATCAACGATAGAAACCATAATCCAACAGAACTTGAGTCTTGCAAGAATACTTGGATGAAATAGAAAAAACTCATAATTGTAACGGCAAAATTTCCCAATATTCCAGCTGTCTGGAAAAATCTCAGATATGAATTCGTCAAGGCGTCAATATTAACTCACCCTGGATTTATCAAAAAATGGAGTGATCATGAAACCAAACATAATGATGGTCAAGCAATAAAGCAAAACCAAAATGAATATCAATATTATACTGGTGTTGGTGAATACTTTCAGGGTGAAGAGAAGAACACAGCACACTATTGTTAAAAACAAGACGAAGACTCCGTAAATAATAAACCAGGACAGCCTAAAATACTCCAAAATGACAACTAATGGTCATAGATCGAAATTTACTCACCAAAAGACAGAATCTTTGAGCCCCATTATCTTCATACCTTCTTTAATTTTATTTTCCTTTTCGCCCACTATCAGTATCAACAGATACGTGATGAACTGGGATAGAGACATCACCATGTATATGGGTATAATAATTCGGATGTAAACCATCCAATTCCCGGTGTGGGCATGTTTTGGAAACATTTCCAATAACAATTGAGGCACTTTCAAATTTGACTTGGTGTCAATCTATAACAAATAAACATACATATACTCAAAAAAAATTTTTTTTTCATCTTGTGTTATTCTCATCAAAAATTAATCATTTGCAAAAGCCGGGAACGGTGTCATGAGTATCTTAAAATAAAATTACAACCTTGACTACAAATATATCGTGCCTTACCCTTATTCGCGTATAGTCTAACAGAGCCTGTAGGGCCAAAAACCCAGAGTAAAAGTACTGATTTACTGGACAACTGTCACCTCCTTCCATGGCTGGTATAACTCCCGCATATTTATACCACTGGCTTTTTGTATCTCTACAAGCTAATGGGGAGCTGTATAAGCTGGTTGTTGAAGGTGTACCATATAGCGAAGGATTCGTTCGAATTTCGTATCTATAAAATCGTCAAAATACGCATCAGTAGCAAAACATGCATAAAGAATTGTTGATCTTAGACTAAATGCATGAAGTTGCTTGACAATTGATTTCAAAATTCAGGAAAGTAGTGCAGAATCACGTATTTTTATTCAGTGTGCCAATTTGAAAACGTGCCCCCACACTATATTTCTTTATGAATAACTTGAAAGCAGGTCCAACAAATTTCAGAGAGACAAATTTTGGGTTCAACTTAAATCTGCTTGGAGAAATAATAGACCCCTTGATAATAGTTACTTTGGTAAATCGACTTGATGCTGCTGGTAACATGATTTTGCTCCAATAGAAGCAATAGGATGGCCCCAACGGTCACCGTACTCATCGCCTCTAGATTTCAACTGAAGGGGCATCTGAAATGTATTGTTTATGAAACACAGCTTCGTGATTTGAAAGATTGGGAAAGAATATCCGCTGCATGTATAAACCTTCAGGTGAAAGTTTTTATTTTTCATTGCACAACACTCAACAGTTTAATATTATCAGCGTTTTACTTGATTTCTACAAAAGTATGTATGTGGTATTTTTAGAAAAATAGCTGAACGACCTTTGAAATGAGGTCAAATCCCTTTTCATTTGAGTTTTTAGGGGTTGTGTATGCCCCTGCTAGAAGGTTGATGTAACTAAATTGAAATGTAGCGTACAAAATTACCTCTTTGGAAATAAGTTTGATGTGTTTTTGCTTATTTTATGTTATCTATAGAGGCCGAAATATGGAAGGTGAAACGTTTTCAAACTGACACCCTGTATATTACTAACACCACAGTATAAATAGGAGAAAATGTCATCAACTCATTAAACTCAACACATACAAAAACACTATCGCAAACTTATTCGACGAGTGAAGTAGCCCGTATTTTATAAATGAAGGAGATTTTCAACTCTACCAATAAATGTGTTGTGGTATTATGAAAGTATTCGCAAGCTTTTTTATGAAACAAACATTTTGAATCGCAAAAAAAGGAAATTAGTTTCATGACCGTAAAATAATAACTTCATCTTTGTCTGCTGGTTCAGAAAATGAGGAAGATACCATAAAAGTATGATTTAGAACTCTCAGCAATATATGTCCAGGAATAATTCAATATTGTGAAGAATAGAAGTGGATTAAAATGTCATTTTCATATTGCATCATTGATTTACAAACGAGTATTAAGGATCGAATCAAAATTCCTAACCAAATACTCACTGAAGAGGTCCATTTATTGGTCCAGGCTCATCGAACAAAACAGCAATGGGTATATCTTCTGATTTTCTCCAGTAAGCTGACATCAAATCCTTCTCCGTTGCGTATAGATCCCAATTTATTTTGAAATTATCTGGATTTACTGAATCCCAGAGAATATCAACTTTATCCAGAAAATCCTGAAATGGTCAAAATAATTTTTATCAATACAACTGAAATATTAACAGGGACTTACAGATATTTGCATGGAAAAAATAATTACCAATACATCTGTTGAATTTGGAACTACCGCAATATTGTGGCTTTGCAATTTTCCGAAATGCCCTAATAGTTCGGCTTCTCCTCGTGGAACATCTATTTCTGGTAAATTTGGATTCGGAAACGTTACTTTCAGAATAATCAGGATAGCCAAAGAATATAACGGCAACAAAACTTCCTGTAAAAAATTGAAAATACAGAAACTAACGCCCAGCAAATAGAAATTGAATGAATTATGTAGATAATTTCAAAAACTCATAATATTCATAGTTCAACATTGACTCATATTTATATATACTCGTGTTCCACCATCACTTTGGAGTAACCATTCCCTTGAAGATAATTTTTGATGCTGTCTAGTCCCTTCTCGAAACCTTCATTCATATTACAGAGCCCGAAAGCACGGTCTACTAGAATTTGAAGAGAAGGAACTGAGCATCATCAAAAATGATCTCCAACAGAGTGCAAGAACCTCGCAAGGAAAAGAAGCCGTCATAACCAGTACTTGCAGTACTGAGAATCCAAGAATTGCATTTGCCGGATACCCTGCGAGTGCGGAATATCCTATATCGGTGATGAGACGTTCTGGAAAGAGTTTATTGCTTTATATAAAGAAACCAGCTGCATGTCGAATGTAGGTAAAATCAAAAGATTACGCGAATGAAATAAAAAGAAAATCGAGGTACGATATTTTATTTTCCAAATTTAAAGAGTTGTTCCCAAACGAATCTCAAGAAGTAAAAAAGAAAATAAACAATATAAGAACTTCCTTCAGACGTGACTTTTGAAAGATTGAAATCTAAACCTCGGCAGTACGAGCTGTTGTGAGGTGTGGATGAAACATGGCTGTACTGCATGCCGTACGGTTTTCTTTACAATTTGCAGTTTAACATGCAGTACGAAAAATCATAACGTACATAAAAAAACATAAACATAAAACATAAAAATAACGCCACTCGTATGTACGTAGCCTGCAAAATTTCAACATTCACCTCATTTTCTGAACAGTCCACGTATATCTATTCATTTTTCATGAACCTCAATTTTCTTGTCGAATTGACTCTAAAAATATCCAAGTGGATGTTTCAAACTGTTGTTTCAAAAGTCAACACAACGATAATCTTCCATTGTCTAAAAGTCTGATCATTTTGTAATTCCCGCTCCTTCCCTGGAAATAAATTGAAACTTTTTTCTTCTCGTGTGGGAAGCTCCACAAATTATGTTTTCCAAAAAAAGCACGTTTCAAAAGAACGTATTCCATTCGGGCCATTGTTAACGACACTTTCACCTAGACAAGTTTTCAAGTCTTCCTCAAATTCTACCTTCGTTGGTATACCCGACCTTGAACTCATCTACGAACAGTAATCTAATCTTTCAAGATCAAAGGTATCTGTAGACGGTAGAAAGTTGATAAAAATCCATCAAAATTGATATACTATTATGTCAAGGTCGATGGATAGTGCATAGATTCCGGATACGGAGCCGGCCTAGATTTCTCTACGCTGTGGTTAACATAGGCGCCGTTTGTCGGGCTTTTCGACAGCTGCTAAAATAATAATGATAATAATACTTATGTTGATATTGGTCTGCACACTGGGAGTACTTCACTTTCTGAATAATTCGCTTTTAGGAAATACTGGTAAACAGTGCAGAACTCGAGAAGAGCGACTATCTATTTTTTTTGTTTGGAAAAACAAAATAAACTTTT
>WOGP01020603.1:0-11833 GCA_015342065.1 Leptinotarsa undecemlineata
GAAGGCTGTCATTCTTGGCTCACTGCGCTTGCTCAGGGCACATGATTCTCGGGCCCAATGATCACTTACCCCTCGGTGTGGGGAGTGGTCATTGGTTGATAATGCTAGCGCGCCCTCCCGAATGTATCGTGGCTTCGGGAGATAGGGCCTGACCAGCGCACACTACGGTGATAATAATGAATGAAAAATACATTTATACATAAATTTAAGGGTTAGCCGAAAGCTATCTTGTATCCCTTCCAAAAATCATACAGTGAGTGTGAGAAAATAATTATAAAAATACTTATTTATTATCATTACAATGAGAAGAGAATTATAATAGATCATATAGTTGCTAAAAACTCTTGATATTTTGAACATTATTTTGGTCAATTTAATAGTTTCATTGTACTACCATAAATTGAATTTAAAATTTTTTGAATTAGCACTGAGCAGTAAGCATCTGTGATTTTATTTCTTTCTTGAATTGATGAATATTATGATTTGAAAGGGGTGAAAAGAAGGGATTATACATATTAGAAAAACATCCTTGAAATTTGGAAGTACGGTGCCTAGGTATGTTGAAAGAGTTGATTCTCAAATCGACCATCAGAATGCCCGCTTAACAAACTATATAAATAATTAGGTGTTTTAGTTTGAAATAACTTGAACAAACAATTTTCTATCAAATATTGGACTCTGTACCTCACATTCAGCTTCTTCATTTCCAACAAAAATGTTGTGACATGTTCACCATATGGTATACAGGATACGAATCGTATGCAAGCATTTTGTATACGTTATAACTTCTGCTTGTTATATTGCGACAAAAAAATGTATTACACCGAACAATAATACTCGATATGGGGGGTCACTGAGAGTTTCAACTAACCTGAGTTTAATTTTTTCTGATAACTGATACTTGAATTGTATAGCGATTTGAGTTTGAAGAATAATACTTCGAAAATGTTTGTCACATGTTCATGGAAAGACAAAGAGTCATCTAGGGTTACGCCAAGATTTTTAGCACTGTCTACCCAGTCTGCGTTATCGAGAGTGAACCTAAAGTGACACTGAGTTTCTACTATTTGTCTTCGATACCCTATGCATAAGGCCAAAGTTTTATTTGGATTGATTTTCAGTTCATGATGCTCCGAGTAAAGGAATGTTTTGTGCAAATCTGTGTTTATATTGGCAACGCAACTTTCTATATCAGTGTTATGAGAAGACAAATATAACTGTATATCATCTGCGTATAGATGTACTTGATAATGTGACGAGAAAGTGGGGTAATCAAAAATAAACACTGAAAACATCAAGGGTCCTAAAATACTTCCCTGCGGTACATCTGAGATTGTTTCTTTCAGGGATGACTATGAAAAATCATTCAGTTTGACCCTCTGTGATCGGCCGGTGCGATAGCTAAAAAAGTTGATAGGTATGAGTTTTGAACCCAGGACGTTGGCGTGGTAGACGTTGTCCTTAGCCTCGACACCAACATGGAATATAGCCACTTTTTCAAAGGTTACCACATTCCTCAAAAAGAAGAATGGGAAAACAAATAATGAAACCTATCAAAGGCTTATCGTGATTTTAACGGAACATTACGTTTGTGGGATATAAAAGTATCAACTTCAGTTTCATGTAGCAACAATTATTTGGTTAGCCGGTGCGTAGAGACGGCAAGGAGTAACAGAAATGTTGATTGATCAAATAAATGACAAGAAAAATATGTTTCTTTTGAAAAAACCAGATCCCAAAACATATAATAAAAGAACTTTTGATGTAATTGGACAAGGAAACCTGCTGTTGTATAGACAATATTTATTTTCACGGCCATCCCATACTCCACCTCATAGATTATTCATGAATTAAAAAAAATAGTTTCATTCTCGGATTGAGAATGACAGAATTTGCGAATTCACTCATTCCTGAAAATTATGCAGGCCGTAGCATTCGTCGAACTTGTGCGACGTTATTCGCTGATTATGGTGGACACATCACAAATTTGAAAAGACATGGTGACTGGAAGTCTACCAATGTTGCTAAAGGATATTTAGAGAATTCATTTTCAAATAAAATCAAGATTGCCAAGACCATTAAAAACTTATCAAATGAAAATTAACAATGCTAAACGGAAACTTTAACTTCTTGTTCCGCATTTCAAACAACTCGAATCTATTCAATATTAGGAATCGCTCGAATTTTCATATAAATAATCATACAGATAATAATAAGAATTAGTCAGTTATCACCTACTTGTTTTCTGTTTAAATTACCATATTCAATACAAATAAGATATTGAATATTGGAAATTTTTATTCTACAACGAAGTATAATGAAGAAACGCGTCTCATTGATTTTTTATTCTACAAGGTCGTGCACGCAACATGTCCGAAAAGAGTTTTTTGGACTTGCAGACTTGTATTGTGGCTTATTTATAGATTTTTCAAGAGCTTTCGACAGCATGAACCATGAACTACTGCTACAGAAATTGGAACGATATGGCATGAGAAGGCTCGCAAGTTAATTAAATCATACATGCAAGGCAGAATTCAACGAGTTATTGTTGACGTCACTGTGAGTGAACCACGGAAAATAGGGCAAGGTGTCCCTCAAGGATCTATGCTCGGACCACTTTTCTTTTTGCGAATTACTTTTTTCACTATTTTCAACAACTTTCATTAGTACACGTGGTATCATATGCGGATGATCCATATTTACTTTTAACAGAGAAAGACTCGGCGACTCTGTCATATATTACTGAAAAGGTATACCAGCAAATTATAACAAGGGCAAGTAAAAATCATCTGAAACTCAATATAACTGAAACTGTGCTGATGAAATCTACTATGGTTACAAATGAGTCCAAAATTTTCAGTATATATGAGGATGATGATTTTCAGGTAGAATCCTCTGAGGAAACTGAATTATTAGGCATCACAGTTGATTACAGACTCACCTGGATACCACATATCGACTTACGTTGTGAAAAACTACGTAAAAATTGTTATGCGTTGAGATTCTTGTCTAACTACTGTAATGCTGAAATCTTGTTGAGTCTGTACTATGCCACTATTCATTGTCATTTGCGGTACGGGATTTTGAATTGGGGTTCGGGATCGTCCTTGAAAAGAATTTTCATATTATAATTTGCTAAATTGCTAAACTTGGATGGAGAGAATCATGCAGGAGCTCTTTCAAAAACCTGAAACTTCTTACGGTTTTTGGGATATATGTTCATGAATTATATATTTTCATTTATAATAATAACAAATCAAGTTATTTATCGAACAAGCAAACTCATGGTTATCCAACTTGTTCTGGAAATTTTCTGGAACTCCGATCAAATCGACCAGCCCTCTACCAGCAAAGCCATCTTTATCTCGGACCGAAACTTTTCAACAAATCAGACGTAAATACAACGGGAGCCCCTAATTTTTTCGATGATTTTATCCCTCTACATGTTATTTGTGTTTCTTGTTCATTTTTCAAATAATTTGTGAATACCTATAGTTTTTTTTAATCCGCTCCCCTATCACCACCAATTCCAACTCGATGTGTTGACAGAAGACGATACAAGCAAACAGTGGTCATTGAAACTTCACGGAGTGCAGATATGTACACTCTCTGTCACGATGGGTACCGTCCAAACTGCTGAAGAAGGACCGCTCATCAGTCGGTGGATCTTTGTGGTATGCAGACGTGTGTTTATTCTGTACAAACTGGTACAGAGTACACATGAAGGATAATGTCAAATCCTAACATTACCATGTATGTCAAACCCACTACTTCAAAGTCGTCTTGTCTGAGTGTGTACACTTTATCAAAGTCACCTTGTCGACATCGTGTGACATATAGAGAAACCATTTGAATGTTGGAAGTGTAGTATGTAGACGTACATTCATTACTTGATGGATCTTTGAAATATGCAGACGTATGTTTGTACATGGACAAGCACTTGATGAAACCCTCTACCGTGCATTCTCACACACACACACACACCCAAACCAACCAAATGTAATTACGTCATTATGTCACACACACACACAAAATCTCATATGAAAAAAAATTCTAAATGATCCATGCACCAGACACTTCAAGGTCACATCGTCTTGATGTAACTAAACAACAACAAAAAAAAGCAATTAATACGTCATACGTCACACCACTAACTTGGTGGGCTCACACCGATGGAACATTCATTACTTGGAGGATTTTTGAAGTATGCAGACGTATGTTTGTATACAGACATGCACATGATAAACCCTGTACCTTGCCTGCTGTGACGTCACACCGCTTGGTGGACTCACACCGATGGAACATTCATTACTTGGATGATCTTTGAAATATGCCCCAACAACCAAATGCAATTACGTCATTACGTCACACACACACAAAATCTCGAAAAAATTCTGTATGTCACACACACACAAAATCTCATATGAAAAAAATTCTAAATGATCTATGCACCAGACACTTCAAAAAGGTCACATCGTCTCGATGTAACTAAACAACAAAAAAAAAGCAATTAATACGTCATACGTCACACCACTAACTTGGTGGGCTCACACCCATGGAACATTCATTACTTGGAGGATCTTTGAAGTATGCAGACGTATGTTTGTATACAGACATGCACATGATAAACTCTGTACTTGCCTGCTGTGACGTCACACCGCTTGGTGGACTCACACCGATGGAACTTTCATTACTTGGATGATCTTTGAAATATGCCCCAACAACCAAATGCAATTACGTCATTACGTCACACACAATCTCGAAAAAATTCTGAATGGTCCATGCACAACACACTTCAAGATCACATCACCTTGATTTCACTAAATCAACAAAAAATAAACAATTAATACGTCATAGTGGTGAGGGGAGGCCAAGAATCAGCTGAAAACATCTACTAGTAACAGACCACTTGTTTCTCATCCTTGAGGAAGTATGTTTCCCCTGTGATGAAGACGAAAGTTTCACTGATTTTACGAAGGAAGAACTGGTAAATGATTCCATGAAACTGAAAACAAACAAACTCCTGGGCCAGCAAATATCCCGCCAAAAATAATCAAAGCAATGGCCCTACAAAACCCTAATAATACTCTATCTTTGTGCAATGAGCAAGCGAAGCAAGGAAACTATACAATTGGATGGAAAAAAGCTCAGCTTGTGCTTTTACGAAAAGGCCACAAATCCCTAGATAATCCTTCATCATATAGACCAATATGCTAACTTGATTCAGAAAGGAAATTATATGAGCAACTCCTGCCCTCACGTCTCAATGGAGAACTGATACGTACCGGAGGACTATCATATCAGCAGTTTGGATTTTGAAAAGAAAGACAAACTCTAGACGCGATCAATGAAAAAAATTTGCGTTATTCGATGATTAACTTTCTTATTTTCTATCCAAAGAGATATTTCTAGCGCTTCTACAAAGGCACATAAACAAAAAATTATTATTCGCGATCGCTAACTAGGCAGGGATTATTCATCACTTTTTTGTTAACATTCCGTCCTTCCATTGTATGAGTTTGGTGCAGGGATTAAATTACTATATATAGTAAATATAGATGAAAACAAAATGTTTACCATCGCTTGGTGATGTTTGTTTTCGTTCAAAATACACACTAGGCGACATTCATGTCGCAGATAAAGAAAATCCATTTTTTTTGGAAAAACAGAATAGAACCAAAAGAAAGTGTGCATGGCGAAAATATATAATGTGAATATATCGCTGCGTTTGTGGAATTAAACAAATAAATTATATTCATGAATTACCAGTTTGTCATATCTGTGTAGGGAATTCAACGATCTGTTGAGTCGAATGTTATAATTCTGTAACATTAGCATCCTAGATAGGTGAACTCTGAGTGGAAGTTTACTTTCGAACTCGATTACGTTTCCATAAAAATATGAAACTTGAAATTTTTTCGATAACTCATGCCCTAAAAACTAACGTACACGTTTATGAAAACCATAATTTTCATTCAACGCTAATGAATATCACTCACTCACCTTGAAATATTGTATGTCTCATATGATTCTCATATTAATCGTTTACTCATGCCTTAGTATGGTCTACTCATTATCCATTCGATACAGTATGTTTTGATTTAGATATAATCTATTTGTGAGTGTTTGCTGTTTGTCTAGAAAATATGATTTGGGAAGCTTCAGCTCAATTGGATAATGTAAACCCGTGCCTCCCCCGTGTATTAAACTTGTTATGCACTGTTTGGAACCTTTGTTGTACTAATAAATATTACTGAATATTTTTCCCAACAACATACCGTTATTTCAACATCTCGACACGTGTTTTGATCACCAAGAGATCATCTTCAAGAGAAAGATCAAACAAAAAAAAGATTTTTTGGCTAAAATTCGCTTTTTTTCATGGTGAAATTCCGTCCTAGAAATTTGATTTTTGTTTCATTTCACAAAGAAATGTTGTGATCTTCAATTTGCATTCTAACCACTTTTTTGTTGAAACATTTATATTTGAAAATATCCATTACTTTCCAAGACCAGTTACCATCCGAATTCTCAGTCATTATTTTCAGAGAATAAGTGGGAAATGGCAGGAAAGATATTCAATTTAGTCACTTTTGATAATTAAAATGATAATAAAACTTCATTTCACATTTTTCACATTTACATTTATCTGCTACTCACAATATTTTGAAACGAAAATAAAGAAAAGCACTACTGAAATCATTCACAGATTCGTGCGTAGGGATTTTACATTTCTCAACTCTCGATAAAAAATTGAATTTGTGGTAACAAAGGTATTCAAAATGCAAAATGGTTAACATTTGTGCTGTACAAATGTGCTGGGTTGAATTTTCTGATGCATCGTTTTTTGACTTTTCCTCTGACACATGAGAGGTTCAGAAAGGACTAAAACCAAGATAAATATAACTCAGTTCCATAACACCAATACCCGAAGAACTTTGGAAATATTTTGAAGGAACTAGGTATGAAAGTCCTTTTTAAAACAAGTAACACACTACAGAGCCCTTTGGGAAGTCCAAAAAACAAAGTCGAGAATTCGGAAAAGTCTGGAATTCACGAAATTGAATGTAAGGACTGTGATGCAATGACCGAAAAAATCAGCAGGTACCCATCATGTTTTGCAATAAAACCATTCCATAGACTTCAGTTCATTAAGATTAGTTAGAAAAGGTAACAATATCAGGCGTCAACCATATCGGTGTAGCCTAATTGCCCTCCCATCAACTCGACATTCCGATCAACAACATCCTTCAACCTGACTTCCTATGTAGGTGACAGAAGTGTTTGACTTTTTAAGTGATCTACTTCCTCTATGTGATGTGTTCCATTGGAAAAGAACCACTCATTGTGCCGTAAATCAGGTACGATCATCATGGCCTTCCAAAAATCCGTGCCAAGAATTATAATATGCTGTAGACTGAGTACCACTAACACCTTTACTAATTTGACTCTCCAATACTTCTACACATATCCCCATTCGCCATCGTACACGGAAGTTTCCTCACAGAATTCAACATCAATCCAAAATTCCTAATAGTATTCCAATCACTACTTCCCATGATCGTCTCTGAAGCACCCGAATCCAAAAGACCTAACAACTCTGTTAAAAAAACACTCACATTCAAATAGTGGCGTTCATCATTATCCGTGTGATCAAGGATGTAATCTAACAGTGGTTTCAAGGCTCTGGTCGAATTTTCGGAGCAGACATTCTCTCTTCGACCTCCTAAGAATGTCTTTGCCCGTTTTCCTTCGAAGAACAGCTCGGACAGTTTCTCTTCGTGTACCCCTCTCGATTGCAGTCAAAACACTTCAATACTTTTGAAATGGCACAGCCAATAGCGCGATGTCCTGAAGTCTTGCAACTAAAACAAATTATTTGTTGAGCTTGTTGTCCACTATCAGATGATTGCAAAGCAGCCACATTCAATATAGTCAAATCTTCCGTTACCTTCATGTATGCCTGATATTTTTCAATAATGATAGCTCTGCGAGGTGAAAGTTCAACGTAACTATTGATAATGTATCTCCTATTCTCAATTCGTCTACATACGTTGCGTAGTTCATCAATAGTGTTTGGTACCAGACGTTCCTGATAAAAAGGATGGAGGTTTTTTAATATAATAGCTAGTTTGACGTTCTCAGTCATCGGCCATTGAAGCGTTTGATGTAGCTGGACATAATATACAGATAAACTTCTATGCTCTCCGAAGAGTATGTTTTTTGCTGAAGTTTCTCAAAAAAAGCATCCATGTGATATAATGGAAGATAATCCTTCCGAAATTCCTCTACAAGCTCCTTCCAGCTATTCATCCGATTACGGCAATCTTTGTAGAACTGGTACACTTTATCTGCGAACAAATCCATTCCTAAATCAAGAAGTATAGCTCCTGGAACATTTCTTGCCAATCGGTGTTCCTCAATAATTTCAAAAAAAAGTTATGGACATTCCTTTCGAGTCGCAGATGAAGTTCTTGATGTTCCATTTATGTGGGAGTACCATTTCATTCTGAAAATTGGCTGAATTCCCGGTAGATGCCGGATCTGGTGGAGGCCCTCCAGACATTGAAGAATGAGCTACTCCATGTGAGTTTGCGTTTAAAGACTGTTTTGCTGGACAAGTCTCAAGTTGAGCTGAAGCTAGCGGAAAATGTGGAAAGTTTCCTACAATTTTTGCAGCATCTTCTGTTTTCGCTATGGAATCATTTATCAGCGTAAGTGCCTGAGCATATAAGTCGGACTTGTTGGTCTTTTGAGGACCATCATTTGGTTCCATCTTTCCAATCTTTCTAATGAATAGAATATCTTCGTTTATATCTTCAACCGGTCATTAGTATCTTTGATGCCTTGAAAGTCCATTGGGGAACATAATGTATTTTCTACAGTTGTCCCATCCTCAGCGAAATCAAATGGATGGTCTCAGTAACGTAGACTGTCGCCACTTTTGTCCATATGTAAAGCTGTCGCGAGCCTATGGCGCATTTCTTCCACAGTAAAAGCTGCCACACCACGACTAGCAAGCTCATAAATGAGTTTATTTTTCTCCAAACGATTGAATACCATTTTCCGCGACATCTTGATCACAGTATGCCAAAACGCAACACACCTCGAGAAACTAAATTGCGTATGTGAGACATTCAAATGTGAGGAAAAAAAAACTAGTGAATATAGGCGGTACAGAATCATGCAGTTCGCAAATATTATGAAATATTCTATCTAAGAATAGTTCCAATGTAAGAAAAAAAATTTAAAAACACAATAAAACAATATTTTATTCTATCAATCCTTTGAACGAAAGGGCCTCACGTTGGGCGCAAAAATGTATTTGTGACTAATCTCAGTGAAGACAGGGGGGTTTTTGGATAATATTTCAAGATTTAGATTTCATAAGTAAATAATAGCGCTAGGTAAATTGCCTCACAAATAACCTAAATATGTCAATACCACTAACTTACCAATTGATACCGGTATAAAAATTTATTCTGAACTTGAAACCAGTTGTATCTATATGGGGTATAAGTCTAAGCAATCAAGCAAGTAGATTATATACTTTAGATTTTAGACCACGCTAAACAAATCATATACATAGTTCAATGGATAGCGTGAATAAATAACTATTTTTCGGTATCGTAAAAGATAATTCTACAAATAGGCAAGAACATATATGCATGTAAGCACCAAACAGTAGGTACCACGGTTAGAAACGATCGGTAAATGAATATGAATTCAGCAAAAAAAGTAGGTCATGTATCACAACCTATTCAAAATAACACATGAACCCAAATTTGATGCAGAAATTTGAATGTCACCAAAAAGTTATAAAGCGTTGCGAGAGCTCAAGCGTATGCCCAATTCAAAAATCATATAAAAAAAAACAATAAATTTCCGCCTTACAGTTAAAAAACGAAAGCACTAAAATTAGAAGCAATAACTTGCGTGAATTCACACGGTGGTTGTGGGTGAGCAAAAGGTTCTTGAATTGTAAGTAGACTAATGATTATATCGATGTCTCCGAGTAGCTTCTTTCCTTTCGTGCTGATGACCATGAACCGTTCTGTATGAAGAAGAGACTAACTATTCGATCACCACGTATATGAATTGATCTTCAATTATCAAAACGTCGAAAACTCTGAGTTGAAATTCAGAACAAAAATTCGATGGAATTGCAAGAATGAATTTCCAACTAGGAGAATTTTTAAATCCTCAATAAGAGAGTGAAATCCCACAACCAACAATATCATACGTTCAATGTAGGGCATGAGAAATATAATTCTCGAACGCAGTTGTTATCACAAACTTTTTTCCACGAGCCTTTTCAAAATTGTCTTCATCGTAGCTGCCAGCTACGATCTTCGAGAACAAGGAATTTTGACCTCGACCGGAAGAAGGAACTGCATTCTCGCCTGTTTTGAAAAACTTCAGTAATAAACGCCATGTGTTACCTGAGCATCCCGTTGGCCGATCCGAGATCGAAAATCTAAAATTCATCATTTCAACCAATTATCTTCTTCGAAAGCCTTTTTTGATTATTTCCAAAAATATTATTTTCATTTCCAAAAATTATCAAGGTCGATAAAATTGAGTATCAGTTCGAAAAAATACTATCCACAGCAGTCAATTTCAAAGAGTATAATGGTAAACATAATCCAGAATTTCAGAGACAAACCCTGCTGAATAATCCACGGAAATATGCACACTGAGCCCGTGGCAAACTAATCCCAGATTAATCAAGTACTTACTCCTTAGGGATGTTAATCGGGAGATTGTGATTACCAGAGTCTATACTTCATGTTTAGTGTTCCATATTTCCATTACTCCACAATGCCCTTGATACTCGTACTGTCTACTAAACCGACTGTAACTGTTATCTAACAATGTAAAATTCACTGACGTAAAATTGTTGGCTTATGAGTTGGAGAAAATATTATTTTGATTGCGAGAGGGACATGCAATTATTTCATGAAGTAGCTGATTGACGGAATACGAGCTTCTATTTACTTGCTCTGAAAAAAACTAACTTTGAATTTATTTCAACTTTTCAATTCATCAGGTTGTATTATACACCTGCTGATTTGGACTTTGTTCGTGTGAACAATTGATTTTTTTAATTTTTCTAGATTTTCTAGTAGCAAATTTTTCTCAATTTTTTCTATTTTTGATATATAAACACTCGATTCTCAATGTGTCAATTTTCATAAATATTTCAACTATATCTAAGTAAGAAGAACATTTGAAAAAATCAAGGTGACTACATTTATTGAGATTTTATATAAAATTCTATAGAAATTGAAATTGATTGCAATCTTCATGAACTATGAATTGTACATTCCAATTTATTCTGCATGTGACTTCCGAAGATTCAGTTTTTGAGACTTCTCAACCACAATAGTAAAAAATTAGATTAGTAATATGAATACATCATTTAACTTTCAGATATTGAAAAATCATTTTACAGATTGTAAATAGATCAACAGAAGTTTCAAAGGAATCAATTGAATTCTTTTTTCAACAAATATTCGACGTGTTTTTCAAATTGGCATAATTATTTCATTTATGAACTGAACATCAAAAATCAAATAGTGAATGAATCAGTGAAAATCACCCCAAATTCTTTGAAACGTTTATGAATTGCTAGTTAATTCAAATTTTGAGCTCGATGGTGATTAAAAATTCAGTTGCAAGTTGCATATATACTGTAACGAATTGAAAAGTTAACTGTCTTCAACAAATTTATTTTTAACAATATTTCACTATCACAACTAATTTATATACAACACTTAGCAACTAACGCTTAATTTATCTTCACTGTTAGAATTCTTTTCAACCGTTCGAT
>WOGP01022250.1:0-13188 GCA_015342065.1 Leptinotarsa undecemlineata
TGTCACAATACACAATAATAATTGAAATGCAAAAAAAGCGTAAGTTTGCTTAGGTCACGCACTTTGCGACTATCCTAGTCTAGAAATATAGTTAAGGGCAGAAATTGGGCCTTGGAACAAACTGAAAAAATCATTATGGCCCGAAGGTTTCAAAGTATGGACACCCCTGGTTTAGACCCTTTCTCATTGAATGTTATTCAATTGATGGTTTCCTCCAGTTACATATGTGGATATTGATTCGTATTTGGTTTTTACCCACAGTTTTTATTGGCATGTGCAGATGAAGGCATATAAAGGTTTGGAGTTGTATAAATATTTCGAATCTGGCTTCGTTGTGAAGGTGGGAACAAAGATTGAGAACAATTTATACATTTTAGTTGGACAGGTGAGTTTTTCTAAGCTAGCAGTTTGTTAACTTTCTGATTTCGTAATGGCATAGTTAATTCATCTAAGAAGCGATACTCGTGAAACGGTGTCTAACCACGATCAGCTGTGCCTGTGAATTGTTATGTTTATTGTCTTCTCTTTTGATCAAGAGAATTATTCAATTTTTCATTTGAAAATCCCATAGTGATTGTTACAGTAGATACTAATTTTAATAAGTTATTTTCAGGTCAAGCATTCACAGAAAGCAAATGCGAAACCTTTAGATGTTTGGTGCATCATAGCAAAACATGGAAGTGTATGTACAGCTCACTATACTTTTATGGCCGGACACAGTGAAGTTTGTACTCACATTGGCAGCATATTATTTGCTGCTGATTATGCAAATACCAAGAAAGCGGCAATGTCATGCACAGATATAGAAGATGTGTGGCCAATGCCATCCATAACACAGATGTTCCCAATTGTACCAGTACATGAAATGGATTGTGAGTTTACAATTACTATGGATTTTCAAGTTGACGGCAGAGTTAATTGAAAATATTTTGAATTGTTGAACTTGTTTTCTATGAAAAGCTCTGTTTTGAGTTTTCTTGAGATATGTTTATCCAATGTTATCTATGGTTATCCAATGAACCCCGACGTATAGTGTGATGAAGATATTCTACCAGCTGAATTGCTTCGATCAGAAACTGCTGTCGTTCAAAACGTTCATGAGTCAGTTGCAATTAATAGCCCAGCACCAGGCCTAGAAAGTTCTTCAGTACCTGGCACATCAATTCAAGTTAATTCACTGCTACCACCGACGTTAGCAAGAACTTCTAGCGCCGTCGATTATCTAGCCCTTGTCCCATAAGTGGAAAATGTTTCACTAGCAGCTGGTCCAGTATATTCGCCAGTTCCTGGCATATCAAAACAAGTTGCTCCAGCAGTCACTAGTTTTGATATTATGTCGAAATTAATTAAGATGCCAGAGAAAAGCAATACCCACAATACCACACAGTCACCAAAAGTAGCATACCAAAATTTGAACACCCGCCAATAAAAGAAAACTTGATAGAAAAAGAAAACTTGATACAAAAAGAGAACAAGAAAAGTAAAACCGTCTACCCAGCTAAGGATAAGGGAAAAGGAAAACCAAACCGAAAGAGTGAAGAGGAAGTTTCTCCATGAATCATGTGAAACATCTGTTTCAGAAGTGGCTACTGATGATTTATGCCAAAACAATGAGCTAGATTCTAGATTATGCTGACGACGTAGGAAATACATGCTTAATCTGCAACGAATTTGGCTGAAATAATGATATTTGGTACAGGTGTACATCATGTGGTTTATGGGCTCACGCAGATGTGGAAGTCTGCCAAGGGTTATGTATGTGATTTGTGCTAGATTTTTGTATGATCCTCATTGCCATAAAGGTGACCACAATTACCCTTACAATGGGAATCAAAATAGTTTATTTTTTTCACTTCTATATTTTCCAAAGATGATTATTGAACTGGTGTTTCTTGATCTCAAATGGTAGCCAGAAAAATCTTTCTAAACTACAGTATGGTCAGATCAATGAAATGATTTGTTTGAAATTGTTTTCAAAAGTCTCATTCCAACAGTCCATATTTTTAAAATTCACTTTTTCAAATGGGAATTAGTTCAGAACAACTCCTCATGAACAACGTGACGGATGTAATACGGGCTGAACGGTGTGAACAAGTGTTTTTATTGTATTCATTCTATGCTTCAGAACTAAACTTTGGCGTAGTTGCGCTATATATTCAGGTCGTAGTAGCATTCGGAGGCATTCGGAGGTCGGAGGCAAAATTTTTGAAAATCATGGAAGTACACGTAATTTCATCAATTGCATTTTGGATATGACGTATCAACATTGATGGTATTTCCATAAAAGGAAAAAATATATTAACTCGGAAAATTCCTTTTCAAAACGAAAATTTTGTGTTTAACCAGCTCGATTGATATTGCTCAAAAATAACAAAAGTTGATTTAAAAAAAATGGGCATTTATCTGAGACAATTTTTGGATATTCGTGAAAATTATTTTCTGGATTCTCAGCTGAATGCATCGACATGAAAATGAAATTGAATCAATTTTGTTAACGATACACATATGTCAATTTCATTGCTGTCAGTTCAATCGCTGTACGGAAGAAGCACTTTATCGAAATGATACTTCAAAGACCTGAACATTTTGTCGATAAATTTCCATTTTTCAACGAAAAAACTTTCTTATTTTACCACGAGAGCAAACAGCATCTTCAGAAGGAATATTAATCTTCTCCTTCTTGAAGATGATTACTTGGGATAAAACTCTAGTATTATTCAAGAAAGTTTAGGTTTGAGAAAATAGATATTCAATTGGGAATATTTTAAGATTGAGTAATATTCGTAAAAATTATTTTCTGAAATATTCTCAGCTGAATGCATCGATATGAGAACAAAATATCAATTTTCAATTATATGAACGACTTACGTAAATGACTGAAATTGTATTTATTAACAATATGATTTCACTGCTAAAATCTAACGTGTCTTGAGACCACAGATCCGGCACTTGACCTAGTTGATGCTAGATCAAACTGAATACCTAAGTAGGTATTCAGTTTGATTTCACTGAATTAGTTTTTCATTTCGGTCTCTTGAATCTTTTCATTGCATTTTACACATTCATTTGAGTTGTTTCAGTAGATTTAGGGCCTAGACACTATCATAATCATACACAATCAATAGCAAATTAAACCTGTTGGAGCATTTATGCAAACTTTCAGTATATTGACAATGACTGAAATTGTGAGAATGATGTATAACTAGACCTTAAGAGTTACGTATGATTCAAGAAAAAAACACCTAGATAATACTTTCATGGCTTCAATAATTTCATCTATCGCTGTTGGGAAGAAGCGATTTATCACTCTGTTTTGGTGGTCTGGCCTTGAATTCTTTCATCGTTTTATGGATTTGAAGGAAATGATCTTTGGAAAACTTTTTTGTCTGCTGAGCCTTAAATTTTTTCCTCATTTTCTGCTTTGAACCCATTTTGAAATCTCAAGAAATTTAGAAAATGTTCAAGGTCATGATTATATTGTGTAATATTACTGTCGCTAGTGTTTTTGATTTCTGAAAAATTTTCATAATCATACGACTCTTTCATTAATCAGATTAATTTTGTGTGTTGAATAGGAATAACAATGTCAAGAAATTAATCCTACCTGGTTCCAAAATTTTGTTTTCGTTGAACTTATACATCGTTGGATGACTTTCGGCAACAATTGTGAAGAAACTAAGAATAAAATACACTTTCAACATACTTTATCAACTAATAAAAACCGTGCAGTGAAAACAATGTCGTTGAATTGAAGTCGAATCATCTACTAAAAAACCTCAATGAAATTTGCGAGAATTCTATAGTGATTCAATGAAATGAGTTGCTTGTCATAGATTAAATTTACAATGATTATTCATTTGATCAACACATCTCAGTGAAAGTAAAATCTCAACCCACTTATTGTCCACGGTGAACTTCCCACATTGAATTTGCTGTCGCAGTTGGTTTCACTTCTGTTTACATATGACGGAGAAACAGAACGATATATACTTTTATTGTTGGAAACAAGCGGACAACATCAATACCGGAGTCTGTGTTAATGTCACCGCACACCTGTTCAGGAAGTATTTAAGATGCTCAGTATAATTGTGTATTATGATTGAAAAATAATCAACGGACTCAATCGACAATTATGTGTATTACGAGTTTGTTCACGAACAGCATAAAAAGATTGAACAGTCAATTCCGAATCTACATGCAGGTGCATAAAAACGGCCACCTTGGGAAGTTTACAAATTTTATCTTGAAAAAATTTAGTACGACTTCGATATTTTTTCAGAGGAATAAGAGGAAGTTTATCTCAGATCAAGTCATATCTAGCCGATTTCCTAATAAATCCTGATTTATATACATTACACACATTATACGGCGATTGCCTCCTTCAGCTTGGACAATAGTTTCCATTCTCCGAAACATTTCATGATATATTACTGGGTCATTTTATGATACACCCCTATAAGCGTGAGTAGGGTGCTTATGACGATTCTGAACCTCTCCCCTCCACTCGAATTGACCTTGAATGACGTCACATGACATGAATTCGAGCACGGGGATTGACCTTGACAATAGATTTGTTGTAAAAATAAATCTTTACTGCAATATGTGTGCACAAAGTATTCCAAGTGTTTTCCATAAGAGTTGTTTGTTAGCAAATTTCAAGAAAAAAGTAGTTTTTGTAAACGGAAACAAAATAATCTACTGTAATGATGAAAGTGCACCTACCCAGGAGAAAGACACCATCATGGTGGAAAAAACAATAAATGAAATATTTAAGGAAGGTGAGATGAATGAAAAATATATCAATAGGTTAACAAAAGAAAAGGATCATTATCTGCAACAAATTATAGATGTGGAAACTGACATGAATATTATGTTAGAAACTCAAAAAACATGGTGAATGGAATAAAAGATGAGATAAAGGAATTGTTAAAAAATATTATTGTAAAAGAAGCCCGAATCTGTGTAGGTACTCAAACTAGTATCATATTTTGATAAATCTACAACAACAGATGTACAAACCACTGGCGTCGATAAACAGAAAATTAATACATGTGATCAAGGAACACAGGTCATGCTGCTTTTATCTGACTCAGTTTTTCACACTTTCAAAGCAGACAATAGTAAATAATCCAATGAATCTGAACGTAACAGAATTATTAAAGCAGAGAATAATTATCATTCCTAATTACCATTGTAAATATTTGGCTAAGAATACTGATAATCAAACCCATCAAAACTATGCGATCCAGTCTCTGATAAAAACATATGCTTTCAACGACAACTTGCTAAAAACTGCACAGGAAAATGCATAAAATCTGACGGAGTCAGATATTCTACTGTTATGGCCCAAGGATACTGATGTAAAAAAAAATGTGTTTTAAAAAATTTTACACATACGAACACCACCACTGTACTTTATTGTTTTAATAAAGGTAAAAACAATAAGAGTTATGGAATTGATTTATCTTTATCAAAACCAATTCATAATTTGAAGTTGCCAACAGCACAAGTTTTTGAGTGCAATAGTCACCTCAGGAAATCGAATTTTTTTAATGATGGTTATAACCTTAAGAAAACTTGTACATATTTTTTGAGCAGCGTAATAGCAACTTTTATTTAAAATAAGCTAAATATGAAACCCACTATACGTAAGGTGAAAAAAACAACCAACAGTGCGAAGGTAAATTTAGAGGACTTTCACAAATAATTTGCCCTATTTACAAAAGAGGAGATAAAACCTCAGTGAATAACTACAGACCAATATCCCTGATCACACACTTATCGAAAGTTTTTGAAAAATTATTGAAAAATAGGTTGACGTCATTTATAAACAAATATCAGCTAATTTCAGAGAAACAATTTGGCTTCAGACAAAATATTTCCACAGATGATGCTTTATTAACTTTAACTGAGAAGATACACAAGGCTCTAGAGAACTCCACACCCTCTCTCTGTCTATTCATTGATCTCTCAAAAGCCTTTGACACCGTGGATCATAAAAAAACTTCTGAATACATTGGAAAATAACGGTATTAGGGCCAATTGCCTGAAATTGTTTGAAAGCTATTTACTCAATAGAGAACAGTCAGTAAGAATCGAAGGTGTATACAAAGTGAGTCGAGAATAGTGGAATGTGGTGTGCCCCAAGGTACAATCTTAGGACCAACTTTATTCAATCTCTACATAAATGTGATTAACATAAATTTCATTTTCGAAATTTAGACGTCCATACAAAAGTTGCCATATTGTTACCCAAGTTATAAAAAATTTGTGTGTAAAAGACCATAATAGAGAACCTTTTTTTTTATTTACAAAGTTTCAAAATCATAAAGTTTTCAATATCAGCCAAGAATGTTAGAGGTTAGAGGTAGAGAGATTAATTATAAAGAAGATTAATAGGAATTTTGTTACAAAACAAAATATATGTTAGTACAATTGAAAAAACATCTTCAAAATTACAAATAATCGGAAGTTTGGATATCCCATGATGCCAGGAATCTAATCTATTTTTTGATGTCATGTTTTGGACCACCCTGTATCAGGCCGTTTCTTTTATCATGTGGTAACATTGCTATATTCTATACCGAAACAGATACGAAGCCGATTAAATGGGGAAAATGATAATTGTCATCGGGAACAATACAATGGTCGAAGAAAATTTACGGGGACTCTCGCCCTTCTCGAGTTATACGGGGAAAACAAAAATGTTGTTTTTCTTTTTTTTTTTAATAGAATTGTTATTTCGTTGAATATCAGAAAATGTAAAATTTTATTGTTTTCGAAGTGTGCTGTAAATATAATAATAAATATTCGATAAAACGTTTCGTATCAACCATCAACTTTTTTTAATACGGACCATTCTTTTTTATTACAGATATTGATAAGATAATGAATTCACAATCTAAGTGTATATCATATTTGATATTTGATAGCGTTTCATTTGAAATAACTACCAACATCAGTAACAACAATTTTAAATTACGGTCCTAGAAAATTGTCACAAAATTGTCTGGACCGACAACTTATGTACATTCAACGAAGAGGTCATCAATTCGAGCATTTGATGTAGATTGCCATTTAGCTTTGATTTTCCGTATTGGTTTCATTTTTCCTAAAAATTCATGATAAAATAAATTGGTTTTGTGGTTATTTTGAATGAAACGCTATAAAAATATCAAATGTGAAGTTTTCGCTTTATCAATATCTGTAATAAAAAAGACAGATCCGCATTAAAAAAAAGGTTATGGTGGCCTTGTTGGCACGAAACATTTCATCGCATATTTATTATTACATTGTCATAGTACACTTCGAATACAATAACATTTTCCATTTTTTGATATTCTCCGAAATGACAATTTCATTAAAAAAAATCAAAAACAGGATTTCTAGTTTAACCCGTATAACTCGAGAAGAGCGAGAGTCCCCGTAAATTCTCTTCGACATTTAATCGCTTCGTATCTGTTACGGTTTAGAATATAGTAATGTTACCACATGATAAAAGAAACGACCTGTATATGTTATAAAATAATAGAAAATAATTGATATTGATTGATGAAAAGAGAAATGAAAATTTCTATGTTTTATACCACTTTTAATTGTAACTAACGTTACTGCAGTTTCGTCCTATATGGACATTTTCAAACTTGCTTACACAATAAACTGCAATAACTTTAGTTACAATTAAAAGTGGTATAAAACACAGAAATTTTCATTTCTCTTTTCATAAGTTAGGATCCATTGGTAGTTGTACCAACCCACAAGTATAATTTTATAAATAATTATTGTTTTGGTAGTAGTGCTAATAATTCAGATAACATTTTGTTATTTCGGGTACCAAAAGCCTACTACCTAATATTTCATTGTATATTCAAGAATTTGTTTGTGAAAACACTTTAGTTACTTGAAAATAGTCTAATAAACCGAAACTGGTCATAAAACAAAAATCGTAGTAGAAATCAGACAAAAACTATTTTGTTTATCCTATATTCAAAATGAATTTCTACAAAGTTAATAGGTCATAAATAGAATAAGGCATTATTTCAACTATTTGGTCATAACAAAATGAATGAGCTAAAAAACGGTATAAGAAGGCATGCTGACAATTCCCGAAGCAATAGCTCAATACCAATGAAAGATTTCTTTTCACTTTCGTCAGTGGCTACGGATTCAGCTATTCTCTGGGTTGAATGTGATTATCGAAAATAAATGGTCTTTGAATAAAATTTTAAAGAAAGTCATTGGTGATTAAATACTAGTTACGTTACTGCAAACAGATTTAGTAGTAGTATCAACGGGATAAACAAATAAAATGTATCTAATTACCGTTACTGCACTTTCCTACTATAAGGATATTTTCAAACTAATACAACAGTCAAAATTGAAACTCATTTTCTGACTTTTCTCAGGTACAGGTCGTAGTGGATCTGAAATATCTGATTGTATGGGAGAGAAAGAATTGTTTACAATTCTACGAACGAATTCTATGGAAACATCTTTTTTATTTTTTCACAGCTTGCTAGACCAGATTTTTTTCTCTTTAATTGAATCTCTGTTTTCAGTGTTGAAACTTTGGTCTGAATCTGAAACTGTAGTGTGTGCAGGAGCTAACTCTGAATATGTATTATTGTCAAGAATCATTTCAACTTCCATCAGAGGGATGGAGTCATTTAATTTCCCTAATCAAGTGTCCTTGATCCAAGCTAAGAACATTCTCTGTGTCTGAAATATCAGTCTTAAACCTTAGACCAAAATTATAGAATTTATGGGACGAATAACTCTATATTATATATCAGTGAACTTACTTTTATCAAGATGAATTGGTACTGAAATAAAATGTTTAAAAGCTCGCTAGTGACCGACCGAAAATTCGGTTTCGGTCGAGTTTCGGTAAAAAAACGGGTTTCGGTTTAGTTTCGGTTTCGGCGGCAAACCTGCGGAAGCTACGACCGAAACCGAAACTGCATTCGATAGTTCCCGCGCTGTGATCGGTCATCTTCGGCTCGTTAAATTTCATACAAGTGATATTAGGTAACAACTCAAATAAATAATTTTGTTTGATATTTTTGAAAACCCATCAATAATATTCAAAAGAAGAATCTACACCTACTCAAATAAACACCTCACCTATTTCAAGTATTTTTAAGGTGCAATTAATATTTTTTCCTAAATAAAAGTTTTTTATGTTGATTATCAATAAGCATAACGTTGTGATTTAAAGATAAAAAATAAAGACTAACTAAATAAAATAACCTTTTCTCAATTTTCCCCTCAAAACATAATCCTTGTAAGGGAGTTTCGGATTCGGCCAAAACTGAGACCGTTGCCGAAATTCGTTTAAGGTTTCGGTTTCAGTCGTAAAAACCATTTTCGGTCGGACATTAGTTACAAATGCAGTTAACTTTCTGCTGCAAAAATCCATATTTCAAATATATGTTACAGAAATATTCACAACCATCAAAATTTTCAATCAAATCATTCATCGTTGGAAATGTAAACATTCTAATTCAGTTTCATTATTGATTTCAACAACACCTCAGAATTTGATCTCCACAAACTTCATCTTCAAAAAATATCGTGACACGTTTCGCCAACACAGTTGCTTTTTCGTACGATACACTATCTATAATTTCTTCTATCTATTTCTTCTATCTATAATCCTTCTTTGTTCAATTAACATAACCTGAGGCATATGGTGAAGTGGATTGTCTAATGATGCTATGCTGAGGCAGTTCTCCAAATGGAAGAGTTCTTGAGCAGTGAAGTTCGAGGTGTACTGAGGTGAGCTCCGAAACTATGAGCAGCCACATTCCGTCGCATATTTCTGATATATTCCACTCTTGGTGGAATCAAATGTGCCAAATAACTTGAACAACTCCCGTAGAAGTATTTAAAAAATTGGGATAAATCTCTAACCGTTCTTCGATGTTCCAGACTATCAAGTTTGTCTGTAATGTTTGTGTGTCCAATCAGGCGGATGGCTCTTTTCTAAATGGAGTCTAGCAGCTTCAGGTATGCTGAGGGGCGTACTCCATATTTGTGAACAATACTCCAAAAAAGGTTTCATCTGAGCTTTATAAAGACTCAACAGTTGTTGAGGTGTAGGTATACAGTTTACTGGTTCGGAACAGTGTTCCAAGCTTCTGATAAGCAGCCTGGTTACTTCCACCCCAAACGGAAATCACCTCTAGATCCTCTTTAATATATGCAACCTCCTGCTGCCGGTGAAGATTCTCATCTGCAGCTGATGTACTGGAATCCGAATGGAATGACGCGACAAGTGTGCTGTCGTTATCAAAGCAATATATTGGATTCTTCCCCTTGAAGATGATCACTTCGTGATCGAAATACGTGTCGAGATGTTCAATATAGATATAACGATTCGCTGTTGGGATAGAATTTCAGTATTATTCACTACTACACCAAATATGGCAAACAGTGCATCACAAGAAAATATCAGTTTGAATTCAACAGGAAATTGCTGTTCCCATACAAATAGTCCACACTTAGAAATAAATTTAAAGTTCATGCATATATTCCATTATAGTTTTCAATGAAATATTCCAGCAACTTCATTTCCACACAACAATGAAATCACCCAGAAAGCTGCAAGAAATAAATGAAAAGATATGCAATTTCCTGGAAACAAAAGAATATTCAGAGAACAAACAGAGACATTTTTTTGTTGAAAAGACCGTATACTTTTGTTGGCGGAAAGTATATTTAGAAATGGAATTTCCGCAGGTTATTTCAATATAACGAGAAAACCTAACATCAAATGAGGTGGTCAGTTGTAACTTCAAAGATGTCCATATATGAGAAGTGGACTAGAAATTCCTCTGACTCAGACGAAGGCTAGCAAAAATAACTGAAAAAATATCGATGGTAACGAACGTCTTCAAATGAGGCTTAACCAACAAATTCCTAGTATAAGTTTGTAATAATGTCCTGATATACCTATAATCCACCTGATTTCTGTTTGTATCAGGTTGTTTCGATAGTTGTGTCCGTTTCAATGTCATGGGTTTTTGTAGCTTCATATCTCGAAGATGAGCCTAAAACTGGTCCATGCCTAGTCGAATCTTAATTATAAATGATTTAATGGAACCAAATTGCGTTCGACCTTAACTTATTAAGGAATGAATTAACCCACACCCAGTTGCTATCGATTTGGCGTCCGATCAAATTACCATATAAAGGAGAAGTGCCAAAGGGTATCCCATACAATTCAGAACATTTCAGGTCTGGTTATTGCTGCTCCAAATTAATAAACGCTAATATGTATACCATTGAATTCTAAACGTAAATACGCACATACCTGTCGAAATATTTCTCCCTGTTCCGATACAATTCAGAACAGAACGATATTGTCTGAATTCTATTTCAGTTGTAGGGTTTCCAAATCTCATTTGAAAAATTCCCGGTCAGCAATGTTCGAAGAACACATTGAGCCTTTGTTCTAACTGGAACTTCACTGATTTATTAATAGGCCAAGAAATTATATTTAGGAGTATAAAGCATTGAAATTGCAGCGACAGTTGCGATGTTGTAATACATTATTTTGTTCGACACAGACAGACTATCTAGAAACTACAAACCAAAAATCGGAAACAGCTTATCAGTTATGAAATATACTTTCTGAAGTGAATAATAGTCATAATATTCAGGTAATATACCATTCTTTTCTCACAGCTATTAGTCATTCACGAGAAGGCTATTCAGTTGAATATAATTTATACAATAACTCCATATTCTGCCTATAACATGAAATACATACAATACGGATGATATCAGGAGAAAAAATATTTTTTGAATGAACGAGACAGGGTAAGCAAAAACCACGAAGTAGATTTTGAAAAACTGCACAAGACTAGAGGTTTAGTATTCCCACGCATGGACATGTCCAGAATGGTCATAAACCTAGCAAACCGGGTTCTCACTGGAGACGAAATGTCATTGTTGGCACGAGGCGGTAATTTCGCGCCAGGTACCAAACGAGGAAATTACCGGATGAGGAAGCAGAAGAAATCAGAATTGTGACATCAAATATTACAAGCAAAGCATGACCTCTAAAATGCAATATCCCGAAAAAAGGGATTGAAGCCTTGAAAAGATCGAAATCTATTGGAGATATAACGAATCTTTCAGGGGACAAAGGAAGTGTCACAGTGCTTCTGAAAAAGGAATAATATAACAGCGAAATTAAAGAACTACTAGATCCTCTAAACTACCATAAATTTGGACGATATCCAACACAATCAAAGTTGAGGAACGTGAACAAACTTATTGAATGTTCCATACTATCGGAAACTATTTAGAGTCCATTCTCAGAATTGGAGCCGTTCTACCCAGGCTCTACAGTCTTCCTGAAGTATACAAAACTAACATACTACTGGGACCAATGGTCAGTACCCCAGGCTCACCGACCTACTACCTGACAAATCATCTAGCTTCGTTTCTCCAGCCTCTTGTGGGAAACACAAACTAGTACTAGTAGTAGAGAATTCCCGCCTCGGAATCGACATTGGCATATTATTTTTCAGTAGTAGTTTTTCAGTTACTTATTCATACAATCATAGCTATTGATCACCCCATGAAAAAGTTATCTCAACTGAATTTTTACACCATGGGTACTTATAAAAAACTTCGAAATTTAAGGCAGTTGAATTCCGGGTTGAAAACTCTAAAATACAATGAAAATACAAATATAATCACACCGAATTCTCGTCAAACATTTATTTACAAAATAATAGAGGCAAACGTAAGAGTATGACCACGTGTTTCACACATCGAATCAATAATATACTCTTTTTTGAAATTACGTTGTTTTATGGTCTCCAGTAATACGTTTTTCGTTGGAATTTTTTCGGGTATTTCCATGTCATGATTTCGCATGAAATCAACAATATCTGCTATTTTATGTGTTATTGTTTGGTATTGTATTCAATAACCGAAAATGATACGAAGCGTTATCCATAACAATAACCAAGTTTGGAAGATATTTGGGAGAAGCTGCTCACTGAACCAGGTTTCGAATAAAGCCACAGTCATATCTTCGTGGTAATCAGCAGACGAATCTTTTATATTTTTGGCCAACAGAAGCAAAGCGGTAGGTACGAAACCACTTTCATTCCCGGCATGCAAAATTATAACACGTTTTCCCCTTGAAGAAGGTGTGTTCAAAGCACAATA
>WOGP01022709.1:0-10550 GCA_015342065.1 Leptinotarsa undecemlineata
TCAGGATCACCTCGACGCAATTCTTGAGATATGTGTATTTTATTACATTTTCGACTGCTTCTTTTGAGATGTCTTCAAGCACTTGTATTACAAATATTCATTTCGGAGGAAATTTGTTCATGTTCATCTGCAAATCAATAATTTTTACTAGAAAGGACACAATCTCTAACTTACCTCATACATACCTCATTTCTCAAATTTTCTCTAGTTTTCTGGTCCATTCTATCTCCGTATTTTTTCCTCGGCTTTTCAAATGAACCACTTTCGGTGAGATTTTGATCTAATAACTTGAACATAGTTCGATGTGGTTGTCGTCTTTCGGCAAACAAGTTCAAATACATATCCGATGTTCAAACACTGTTTTTATCGTATTTGTAATAATTTGTATCAAATCTCATTTTTCTTCATTCCTGAAATCTACTTTTTGCCAAAAATTAAATTAATTGTACAATAACAAAATGCCATTGAGTGTAACGAATTCAAAGTCAAATTTGGGAACATAAAAGTCAAAGCCATATGATAATAATTAATTTTTTCAATATCTCCAATAGTTCGAAGAATAATGAAAACTTATGATACATCTTCGAAAAGGTAAAATCTGGTTCTATTGAAAACATATAGAATCTAATGTAGCGCCCATAAGAGAAAATAATGTTGAAGATGGTGGTTGAAACCATCGTCGAACCCTTCGAAAACTAAAGCCAGAAAAAAAAAACATTTTTCGAAATTTCTGATTCTCTCATAGTTTTTGAGATTGAAGATGAAATTTCAAACACCCTGTATGCGTATGCATTACACAAAACATGTTTTTATTTCTAATACTTATTTTGCAGGAGCGATAACTTTATCTAAGGTTGGAGAAACTGGTATATATTTTACCAGCAATAGAATGGCCTGGGCTTATCAACAGGGCAACAAAATACATTTTGGAATCGAACAGAACCAACATGAGACGGTGGACGCATAGATCTGATCATCGTATTATCAAATAATGAATTTTTTTGAAGAAAATGTAACACTGAAAATATAAACATTTTCCATGTCAAACTATACATTTATTTATGGTGACATATTCTACAAAAGAAAATATTTTCTAATGAATGCAACTGATATGCTCTATGATATACATCAGGGATGGCCAAAGAATCAATCGCGATCGACCGGTCGATACGAATATTAGTTTAGTCGATCGTGGCAAGACAAAAAATATACGTAGAACAGACTACGCAACGTAATCACCTGAAAACATGTTTTCTGGGCCTATTGAGCAAAGTTAAGCTGCATATGAGGCTTCTTTCCAAATACGCTTCAGAATTGAATAATAATGATAATAATATCGTTTATTATGCATAAAAAATACATTTATACATGAAAGGAAAAGGGTTAGCCAAAGGCTATCTTTCACCCCTCCCAAAAATTATACAGTGATTATAAGAAAATAATTATAAATATACTTATTTAAAAGCTACACTGAGTTTCTACTATTTATCTTTGAGACCCTATGCATAAGGCCAAAGTTTTATTTGTATTGATTTTTAGTCCATGATTCTTCGAGAATAGAAATGTTATGTGCAAATCTGTTTTTATATTGGCCAAGCAACTTTCTGTATCGGTGTTATGAGAAGACAAATATAACTGTATATCATCTGAGTATAGATGTACTTGACAATGTGATAAGAAAGTGGGGTAATCAAAATATCATCATCAGATATATCGGTGAGGGAAAAGTTCAAAGGAGCGTTCAACTTATTATTATTGTAGAATGAATGAGTGTCATTATTTACTATTGAATGTCCAGCTACGTTTAAAATATAGTCATTTATTTCTTCAGGTCTACGTAGTTCAATTGGCAGGCTATTGCTTTGTGAGGATGATTTTGTGGTAACACCACAATCTGCAAGATTTCTCCATGTCATTTTTGACCTGGTTTCATTTTTTCAAAACAAATTGTATACATGCTGTTTTTCCACGTTTTCTGCGTCATTGACGTAGTTGCGTAGAGTTACATGGTACTGTCTAGCGGCTGCTGTGTTTTCTTTAAGATATTTCGCATGAGCTCTATCACGTGTTTTCATCATCAATTTGATATTATAAGTTATATATGGGAATGCTTTGTATTTTATGTTCACAGTGCAAATTGAAGCATGTTTGTCAAAAAGCATAATGATGCATTCGTTAAGAAATTTACTTTGGAATTAATATCTTGCATAGTCACAATATCATCCCGTGGTAAGTTAGCAGCATCTTGAGAAAAAAGTTCATGATTGAAATTCTTGAAATTTCTATAAAAAAATCAAGTCGGAGATACTTAATCTCCGCCTTCGAAATCAATATCGCAAAATACCATCATATAACCAGTTATACCATTCATATCAAGTGTATTAGAATTTCTTATCACTACTTCCTTACTAATGCAAATGACATCAATCAGAGATTCAGAAGTTGTTATTCGAGTAGAATTTTCTACAATTTGATTCATATCGAAACAATAAACTAGGGCAGTGAATAGTTGACTGTCGCGAGAGTCACAGTTTGAAGAAAAGTGCAAACACCTATCGGATATAATCCAACACCCTTCGTGGTACTATCCAGGGGTGTAGTTGTATACTGATAGGCGTCAGTCCATTAACCTACAGTGTAGGGAGTTGAGACTGACCTGAAAGAATTGTTCTTTTAGATCAGAGTTCCCCAAACTTTTTTGTGTCGTAGACCCCTTGCCATGTTTTTCCGTCTTGGGTAGACCCCCTACTTACCTGTTATTGATTTCCTGTAAATTTGTAACTGTAGTGAAGTTTAGTGTTAAAAACTTAAAGTAAAAACACATATTAATTTATACATTTATTTCTTGAATTTAAATTAAAACTACTCAAAATAAAATTTTTATCTGTTATGTAAAATATACGTAACATTAAATAAACATAAAATAAACTATAAATAAAATAACATAAGCAATAAGTCAATATTTTTATTGAGAAGGATGAACCTGATGCTACAATAATGAATTATCAACATTTGGCGTCAATTTTGTAAGAGTTAATCTTAAATCTCCTCGGCTAATGATGTCCAGTCTGTTTCTTTTTCGTTAGGAGATTGGTAACAGCGCTGAACTCCCTTTCCACTAGGTATGACGATGGAAAGGAAATTAAAAATTTTCTCGCTATATTCCATAATACGGGATAAGTAACGGGTATGTTGTTTTGCAGCCAGAATTGCTGATATCCGTTTTTAAACTGAACCTTAAGTTCTTCGTTTGTACTTAGTTCAGTCAGTTCCTCTTGTATTATGACATTCGTTTCTTCTATGTCACCATATGGATTAATTATCCACGGTGGTATTACCATAGTCAAAATNATCTGAATAGAGGGCATTTAAATGTTGAACGTAAGTTGAAACGTCGTCTTCCTGGCAGCTTGTCTGTGACAAATTGGGGAACTGAGAAAATTCGCCCCGTCCAATATTTTGCTTCATTAGTTTAACTCTGGCAAGAAACGCTGATAAGATGGACTTTGTTTTAATCAAATTTAAACTGTCGCCTTGTAATTGCAAATTAACCATATTAAATTTTGTAAACAAATCTGTTAAATAGGCGATGTCTGTTTTCCTCTTCATTAAATTTTCTTTTAAAATTTTATCTTTAGTATCCAGAAATTCTAAAATAGTCTCAAAAAGTGCAAAAAATCTTGTCAAACATAAGCCTTTCGACAGCCAGCGTACTTCAGTGTGAAGGAGTAATTGATGAAAGTGTTCGTCATTTTCTTCACACAACTGCGCAAATAACCGCGTATTCAACGCGTTGCTTCGGATTCGGTTTACTGCATCAATGACTAATTGAAGTGATTCATGCAATCTAACACTCAAATTTTTAGCAACTGAATGTTGTTGATGGATGAAGCAATGTATTGCTAACACCCCTGACACATTTTGTCAGGTCCGATAGTATGCGGTTTTTCGGATTTTGCTATAAGTAACGAGATACTGTAAGACGCCCGTAAACCATCATCATTTCTTTGTGACGTCGAAGCGACCATTCTGTCCAGTGTAGGTCTCTTCAGAAATTTATCTTTGCACTTTCCTTTTCAAGATTCAGGAAACGAATAAACAAATTTGTCCCACAATCGTATTTATAGAGTGACGAATTGAACAAGTCAGTGCAAGGTAGCGAAGCTCTGAGACTGCGACTCTCGGGTTTTTACAAGTTCAAAATGTATTGCGACCACAAAGCGAATACCAAAATCCTACAACTTACACAATTTCATAAACATATATAATAAATTTTTTACTTCATAGGTACTTTTATAAATAATGTATATGCTTTGATATTATAAGATAGTATGATGTAAGTAAATAGGTACTATCAGTGTATGTGTTAAGATCCACTATCGTGGACCCCCATTTTCATTTCATGGACCCCCAATTTTTTTTGCTGACGTAGACCCCTTGCAGGTTGTCATAGACCCCTAGGGGTCAATATAGACCACTTTGGGAATCACTGGTCTAGAGAAATCAATAAAAACATCGACTCCTTCAGGAAAAACATCAAACATTTATTAATAACCAGCCCATATTATGAATATTAGTGGAGTTTACTACACCAAAAGTTTCAAACAGTGTATCACAAGACCATAGTATAGTTTTCATGAATGAGGAATGTTCCTCCTGACGAAAAGCAAGTAGTTTTCATAAAAGACCTCTAAAACAACGCATTTTAAACTTATCATTTCAATCATTTCTTTAAAAAATTATTTAAATACTTAAAAAAGAGGAATGAAATAATGCATTCAACATTCAAAGGGATTCGTTTCTATTTCACCCTTTGGCAACATCGGTTATAGCTAATAAAGGACAATGAATATGTTACCTGAATGAGACAAACAAAGATGACATATTTCAGAGTCGTTCTATTCTGTTTACTTATGTTCCAAGTTCCGAGACATTCTGTGACATATGACATTTTGTGCACCCAGAGCCGTCGCCATGGGGGGATGGCGGGAGGGGTTTCCCTCTGCTTTTTCGACTTGGGAATAAGTTAGAAAATTTTGGGCCATGAAGATAGAAAAAATAATAGTAAACAAATGAATAAAAATTTAAAAAATAAAAATGAGAGAAAGAAAAGGAGAGGTAATAATGAAAGGGAAAGAACCAGGAGAAGGTTGCGATTTCCCAACATGCATAACTTGAAGAGAATTCTGAGTTGTTTGAAATCTTCAAAAAAGTTTAATTTTTCCCAAGTAAGAAAACAATCCTGAATAGTCCACAAATTTTGAAGTGACAATTTTACAAAATTCCCAACTTTTCGCTGTTTTTCCGACTTGGAAAAGTTCTGGCCGTAAAGATAGAAAAAATAATAGTAGAAAACAATAAGCACAATATTATTTACGTGTTGTAAATTTCATTTGTATTGAATATTCCTATACATGGTGGATGACCAAGGACCTTGGTCCAAAGTAGAATAATTCCCATTATTATTTTTATAATAACCAAAATTTATTTTTGTTTGTGCATATAAGCATTCAGCCAATCTTTGGATAGTAAGAAAATTAATATACTATAGTAGTAACTAATCCTTCGGCTCTCATTTCTTCGAAAGTTGGTAAATTTTGCTGGTGGAGTTGGGAAAATTTGGATTCCCTCCCCCCGGTTTTTATTTTCGCTACGGCCCTGGCTATGGTGTAACTATTTCATTTTTTTTTAATTATCATCATGGATACTAATAAAAATATATAAAATAAGCAACGGTACAAAACATTACAGGTTAATTAGCTTTCCTGTGGACAATATGATCAAATGTCAAGATTTCTTTAATAAATAAGTATTTGATAATTCTGCAGATATTGCAAAGTGACAATATTCATTGATTTCGAAATATTCATCTCTCAGCTATTCAATGAGGCAGGATCTGGCAAATACCCTTCAGAAAGCAACTACTTCCCTGTTCGATACCACGACGGATAATGAATTATATCCGACTGACATTTGTCCTACGCAATCATCTAGTGTGAATAAATTATCAAAACAATTTTATGTTCTATAACTTTCATTATTCATTACTAGCGACGAAAATTTTACTTTTATGGGAAATAGCAAATACATCGATTTTTCACTTTGTATATTCGAAAATTAAATTGAATAATTTGAACTTGAAAAAACTGTATGTTGTTTATGACGGTTTGAACATAACAATTTTATTGCTATTTTACAAGATAAAGTGTAAATTCTCATTCTATTAAACATTCATTTCCATGTTGCCAAGTGCAGTAAATAATAGAAAATCTCCATGCCGATTTTAACAAGTTGGCAAGGCCTGGGAATCAGGATATACAATCCTTTTCACACGCACCGACTACTATCCATTGGACAGTATAAAAAATTGAAATTGCTCATCAGATGTTGACATCACTAAACATCAGACCTCATATTTATAATAGAATTTTGTTTTAATGGTATCTAAGAGAATGTTAGGCACTCAACTGTTCAATGAAACATTTTTATACTTTTTCGATTCTCTGATAAAGAGTTTTAACAATGAGCAGTTTAACTCAGGAGCTTGATGAATTTGAATCCCTTCGGGATACAACCGATTGATTTTCATTTTAGATTGAGCTATGCTGCACCATTTATCTATCTTCTTTTATTGCGTAACAAACTTCAACATGTTCTATATCTATATCCATTTCAGACATAATATAAAAGTTGTCAATGTCAATAAGAAAAAAAAACAAAAGAATTCTTTTATCAGATCATAAAAACATAAGAAGTATCACTTGGTTACCATAAGTTTTTCAGGTTTTTTTTTTGTATGGAATAGGAGCTGATTAACAGCTCACTTTATCCCCCTTTCATTTTTCAATAGAAACGTTTATGGTAGCAAGCAACTAATGAAAGCTTCCCGTGACTAGCCCTGTGTTAGTTTTTATCATTTTTGAAAAGTATACCAATTTTGCATCTATGTATCTTTCAAATGGAGGTGTAGGAACTTCAGGATTGATGCCATTTTCTGAACAATTCCTTAACAATTCTTCAAAGTGATCAATACTTTCATAACTTAATGGCAACTCATATAATTTTGTAAGCAACGTTCTTAATTCTCTATCCGACCATGTGCTGAAAAAATTGAAGTTATGACAGATTTTATAGATGAGAAATATAAATAAAGCTTGAAAACAAATACTGAAAACATTTTATGGCAAGTGATATGGTATTTTTCTTCAATATCAAAATTCTTCATTATTATGTCTAAATTTGATTTGAAAATAAATTGATTTGAAAAAGTCACAGTAATATATTTCAGCATATGTGATTTGGTTATGTACAACTCACCTGGAATGATCTGTGTCAAATAAATCAAAAATTTGATCAACGGTGAGATTTTCTATTTCAGACATCACAAAATAATAATAACTGAAAGAAAATTGCATGTCATCCTTGCTTCGTACTCGATTCCTCTCTGTGATGACAAATTCTCTGGCAAATGTGAATTGTAGATCACTTATTATATCTTTATCTACCAAAATTGGAGCATGTGATGGTACTTTTCTAATTTTGAAGCCATATTTTAAATTGAAGAGTCTATTGGTATGTTGTAAAGAAGCACCATATCCATCAAATTTGACATTTGCTTGAGGTTGACTTATGTGTCTTGTTTTCCTCTTACGGTTTTCTGTTCTCACTAATTTATCTTTTTTCATGATCAAAGCGTTGTGACGATTAACAGCATCGAGGATATTTTCTGTTTCATTTACAATATTTGATGTATTTTTTAGCAGGATCCTAGGGTTCATGATAGATTGGTTAGGGCTCAATTTTTTCAAAAAAGTTTGGTAGAAATTAGACTTGATTTTGCTGATAATGTCTGCCAAGATATGAATTTTTGTTTCGTTTTCAAAATTAGGGATCTGTAAAAAAGAAAAGATTCACTATTATGCTGTCAAATGAATCTTATTCTGTTCTTCATGCCCAGGAGTTTTTTCACACTGTCTGTACTGAGTTTCTTTTGTAACACATTTGGACATTTTTTTATTTCTAACTTTGAAGTAATTGTAGATAACAAAAAATAAGAGTTCTGATAGATTTCGTAAACACTAAGAATCAACAACAAATAATACTGTTTGATCAAATGCAGACAATTGGCGATTAATTTTGGATAATGGAAAATTTTTGTGATTCAAATATGTTTCATAAAATTAACAGTATATTGAAAATACTTAACTTTTAACTAATGCAGAATTGTCTCACCTTCCCATTAAAATCAATACAATCGCCCCCATCCATCTGGCATTGCGATATAAAACATTCTTCATCACATTGCCCATCTGCGACATATATCCAAGGGCAATTGGAAGCACAATCCGGCACAGGCCATGCCAAATATATCAGAAAGCCTCTACCAGGTGTAAAAAAGTCTTCCAAATATGTTGGCAGCCCCAGAAATACATCGTCGTTGAAATAAATGAATTTTTTTGATAATCCAGATATCCTGAAATTCAATTACAGTGTGAAAAATTATATAATACTTTCTCTCGACAAACATTCTTCACAAAGACATTTTGGTTGATTTATTATTTTAGGCACATCCTTGAAATACATAAAGTTTTTGGATTATCTTGTTTTGATCTATTAAAATTATCACCTCGTTGTTCAACTGTTAACAATATTTAAAAAAAAAAAACATTTTTTTTTAAATAGCCAACTATATTTCCGAGTATTGGAGTGTTCTTTCATCCATCAAAACGGTTCACACATTCATGGATAATTTTCAATGTCTTTTTTCCATGTTGTGTTTACTCCTTGTGCTTTACACTAGCTGTTTCCAAAAATATCTCTTTCAAAAAAATTGGAATCGTACTGCATATTATTCTACTGGCTGAGAGCAGTTTACATAACATCTACTCGGAATGTAGATCATTTCAGTTACATGAAATCAACCTTGGAACATTCAGGTGTTATAGGAATTGTCAACAAACGGGACAATTGAGCAGGTGAATTTATAACTGAAATCTACTATTTTTTCTCCTCGAAATATAACTGTCTACCAGAAAAATGATGAGTATGACCTCACTTTGGGTGAATGTGAAAGAAATTGATAAATTGGTTAATGATTTTACGGCCGAGATTTCCAGTGCGAATCATCAAGATTAATAAACCTCTGGAAAAGCTAGCCACTTGTGCTGGCGAAACGTTAGGATGCAATTCCAAACTGCGATAGCCTTCAAAGCCGAATGAAGATAAAAGTGACAGACATTGTTTATTAGCCAGTAGAATGTACTCTGTTCACACACCTCTATGCAGGATGTGTAAACAAGATGAAACTGTCAGTCATGTCCCATGCGAATGTCCGGAGTTACCATCAATAAGAGAGTGTGTGTTCGGCGAGTCTTGGCCTACACCTGCCGATATAAAGGAGATGTCTCCCAGAGACCGGTCCACCTCCCTGGAAAGGACAAGATGGACGATGACCTAAGAGGACAACTCCTCGGGAGGATGTACAATGTGGCCTAAGTTCTGTGGGCCTACACTCACCCTCCCTGCTATACAGATGTACTCTGTTAGATATCCTAATATAAGGTGTATTCGATCAACAAGTATTTGGAGCAGCGGGACTCAACCGGTTTTCCCCTTGGGCCACATAGTCGCTACTGCTAAACCTTGCGGGCCGCAATAATAAAACTAAACTGAACAAACTACTTTCAGGTTTTGCGTTATTAGAGTTAGACGTTGTATGTAAAATACAATAAAACGCAACCGTACATTGACGCAAACTATTTTCAATTTCTGATAAATCTGGCACATAATTACTACATGCTACTCTCAAAATGTCGCCCAGGTGCGAATCACTTAGTCGGGATCTATAAACATTTTTCGCATATTTCATTGAATATGAGGATTCAAACAGGTAAGTTGACGCAAACAAGTTTGGAACAAACAATATTGGAAAGTTATGTAGTTTTTAATATCAATTACTTCGATGTACATCTTCAGCTTGTCTTCGAAAGCAAATACTTTACTTGCCAACTGTGAAATAATTTTATGTTTACTTTGTAAACGACGATTGAGTTTGCCAAGTTTCTCTGTTATATCGCAAAGAAATGCTAGAAGATACCACCAACTATTTTGATCAAGTTCGCTGTAAACTTTATTATTTTGTTGTAGAAACAAAATTATTTCGTGCCGTAAAGCGTAAAAACGTTCTAAAACGTTTGTTCTATTCAGCCATTGTATACTCCGGTATGTAAAAGTACATCGCCATTCTCACTTCCTAATTCTTCTAACAAACTATTGAATTTCCTATGGTTAAGTTCTCGTGCTCTTATTGAATTAACGATGTTAATAACGGTTTTCTTCACGTCGTCAATTTCCGGTATGGTGGTACGTGCCTCAAGATTTTCTTGGTGTATAATGCAGTGAAATGATAAGATATTTAAGTCATATTTCCTTTTTTTTTTAATTACATTTATTTAATGTCGCATCAACCTCGAGGGTTATTAGCGACAATTCAAATTTCATAGAAATATTGATTTCTTACAATAAATTTTCATATACGGTGCAGCAGCTTT
>WOGP01023101.1:0-10376 GCA_015342065.1 Leptinotarsa undecemlineata
CTCATTGCTTTGAAATCTAGAATATGTTTGAAATTTTTGAGTTTATAAATTGAAAACTGTATTTTCTTAGTGATGTATTCGATTTGTTTATTCTATTTCAGGTTATTGTCTATCATAACACCAAGGTATTTGATCTTATTACAGCTGCATATCGAGATGTCTTCAGTAATTTGCAGGCTATCATAAGAAGGAGTACTTCTCTTATCAATATGTATGGGTAGAAAAAATGTTTTTTTAAAGTTAATTGTTGAAAGTCTTTAGTTGAAAAAGGATTGATTGAAATTGATTGAAGATTGAAAGAAATATTCCATTAACTTGCATTCTGAGAACTTCTTCTTTCATTTTCTGTTGCATAACATCAATGATGTGAAATCCTGAAAAAGTTTTGCTTCTAATCACCACACTTCTAATAAATAGTTAAAACCCTAATTTGGAATATTTTTGAAATTGGTAAATACAGAGTACAAATTTTCAACATATATTCAATCTAGTTCTTTCTTCACGTTATTCAAGAAACACTTCATTGTGAGATTTTCACTAAAATGTTTCACAAAAATGGAAGACGTGTTTCGCCATATATTGGCTTCATCAGGCGTGTCTTTACGGAGTTGAACAAAACTTTTCGAATATTTTCTGTCTGTTATCGATTATTTTATACAAAATATTTGTTCAGTAGGCTCAATGTGTTCAACTTCTCCATTCACCTATTGATATAATTAGAATAATTGCCCAACTGGGAACTCGCAACAAATGTATAATAAAATTCAGTCTAAATGGCTATACCATATAAATCCAAATAAAATATGTATCATCTTTAACTACAGCTCTTTGGAAATATTTTAGTCATGATATTAGAATGGCCAATCCGTGTATGAAACCTCTCAACTCTACATACATATTCAAGTAGATCAGAATCTATAATCCACGTAGACACGGAATATTCTGGATAATCAAAAATAATCTGAATCATACATACTTGTCAAAAAGGACAGTAATGGAAATTTTTAGTATATTGAACAGCGTCTATATAATGCTAATAAAAATCATGCATATGATGAAATTGTATTACAACAAAATAAGTTGTTTACTCAAATCAAATCTCACATATTTGTATTATACAATATGCATTTAACCGATAAATACTGGAGAGCTCATATTGATGCGGTTGGAAAAATGTGTTTGATTCGATAAAACAGAATAATTATGAGTAATCAATTTACCTAGAAACTTTGTTGAAATACTATTTGTCAAATATTCTCAAGTATATCATGAAAATGTCCAAAATTATTATAATTGCCAACTACTATTCGAATATTTTTTGAAATGACGTTTTTCCATCAAGAAAAATGTGATATGTGAATTACCTAATTGACGTTTTTTTGCTGTGCTTCATCGATGAATTAGGAACAATGAAAAAGTTTTTGAGAAGAGAAGGACTGAAAAACGTTTTGTGATATCTAAAAATACAGAAATTGACGTTCTAGCATACTTTTAAGGTAAACCCAAATAATTTCATCAGACATTTACCTAGAGAAATAGCGGATCCACCAAAACATAAGATTTCTCATCTTAAGTTAGGACCAGTGTAAACATCAGAACCTGGTGATCCTGAGAAACCATTGGGGTTTTGTTGGTGGTTTATGAATAAATGCAGACAAGAAACTTCTATAGAAATATTATAAAGAGCGATGAGGCCGTTTTTTCAAATTGTGGAATGCATGATAGAAAAAAATTTCATTATTGGAGTGGACATTTCTAGTCCATCTTCAAAATTCGCCAAGACCATTTAGTATTAATGTTTGGTGTGGTCAATTCAGAGGCAGAATTATCGGTCCATTTTTCTACCATGGTTCTTTGAACGGACCCCGTTACAATAATTTATTAAAAAGAGTATTGGAAGAGTTTTTCGATGATCTAGATATGGAGGTTCGTATGAAGCACCAGCATATAATTTCAGTGGCATGAAAAAAATGTTGCGAGACAGATTTGGAAACAGATGGATTGCTAAAAACATTCCTGTAAAATGGCCTCCTTGTTCACCAGACATGACACTTCTACACTTTTATTTTTGGAGATGTCTGAAAAATGAGGTATGCAAAATAAAACATAATAATGTTGATAAAGTGGAAAATTGTATTGAAATTATTAATAGAATTGATGGCCGAATTGGGTTGAAAGCAAATAATAATGTTGAGAAAAAGGCCCAAATTAGTGTTCAACAAGAAGGTGGTGTTTTTGAATATCTACTCGATATTTTACAGCTTTTTATTCGCCGAAACATAAATTTTTTGTACTAATGAAAGAAATGAATATTTCCACATCTGTGGCTCATTTTCAACTTTAGGAAGAAATGTGATATGAGCTTTGTTATCAAGAATGTTATTACGAATCGAAATGCATGATGAAATATACGGTGTTCCATTAATAATATAGCATTTCATGAAATATTTTGAAAATGCGACTGTCAATTTTGTGTTTTCAGCATCGAGAAGGCCATTGGAAATGCTACCAGTTTGACGTCTTAACCGAATTAGTACCATCAATAATAACGGCATTAATAATGGTGCCGACTTAATTTGAAACACCCCGGGACTATATTATTTTAAATTAAACACCCTTAATTTTATCATGCATTTCGATTCATAAAAACATTCTCAACAACAAAGCTCGTATCATCTCTCTTCCTAAAGTTGAAAATGAATGACTTATGTGGAAATATATATTTATTTCCCCAGTATAAAAAAGTTCTTTGTGTTGGCAAATAAAACCTCATGATTGTTCAAACAACCAATTTTGGTACTTATACGAATGACAATATTTCGTTACTGACAGCAGAAAGAAAAAATTGCGTTGTGATTTGAACTCGTGAAATCCGTGTTCATCATATTGTATCAATCACTTGACTCGAGTTATCTTTAAACGCGCCGACAAAGGAGAAGAAGGTTGCAGTTAAGAGAAAGTAATTACAGAAAATGCAGGTTGTAGTTCAGCCCAGAGAAGTAGTCGTAATGGTAGAGCTAACATGAAAAATAAAAAAAAATGCCAGAAAAATTATTTATCAAGTTCAGAATCTGCTGCATCAAGTATTTCTCTCCATAATTCTTCGGAAAACGATGAAATTTTTCATGGGCAAGCAAATCCTGATCATGACGTTCAATGCATTTTTTGTGAAGAGCATTTTTCTGAGAACAATCGCGGTGAAATTTGGATTATGTGCTTCATGTGTAACTGCTGGGCTCACGAAGAATGTGNGAGCATTTTTCTGAGAACAATCGCTTCATGTGTAACTGCTGGGCTCACGAAGAATGTGGCGGATCAGAGAAAGAACCATATGTCTGTGACTTCTGCCGTTAATATACTACTTCTCGATCTTAAATTTATTTGAAAATTTCAAAATTAAAATGACTTTCTTTACTTCGTTGTTTACATACATTCAAATCGATAATTTCTTCAATATTTCTGCTCATTCAAAACTATTTCACATCAGGACTAGAGGTATTCCACATTACGAACCCATTTTTTTAAATACCAAAAAAAACACTTTTCATTGTTTTTTTTTCTTGCGGGTACCCACTTGCTGATATTTTGTAAATAATGCTGTCCTCACATCCCGAACCTTTTTACCAATTCTCCAATAAGATAATTTAGAGAAATATCAAAATTCACTAATTTTTTCTCATTGAAATAAAATTGTATTCCACATTAGGCACCTTTACTCTAATAATGTTTTTTTATAATTTACCAAGATACTCGGTACCAAATTAAAGCGCGTAACAAAATATTTATGTTATTCAATGAAACGGCATATATTGCTTTGAATATTCAGATTTGTTAAGCAGGTAAGTAAGTTGTTTTCAGAAGGTAAGTAAGGTCAGTTTGGGAAACTGTAATAGATACAAAGTAGCCCGAAGATGATATTGCACTGTGGAACACATGTCGTGCTTTTGTAAACTTTCAAGTTGAAATCTCATATTAAAGTGTGCTTTTTGAATACGACAGACACAAAGCCGGCTAAACTGGGAAAAATAACCATTGCAGGGCTTTTTTGAATGACGTTTTAGAATTCGAAAGATTCCCAATACTTTTGGAGATATTCGAAAATAACCAAACTTGTCAAATCAAATTAAATTTTATTAAATCTGTTTTCCTATTATACAATGGATTGAACGTGTCTGGTGAGGTTTCAAACCCACACAATTACCACAAAAAATTACTCCCAAAGTACTAGTTTACAGGTTGGAAGATCATTCACATTGACAAAAATAGAGTATATATTTATATGCATACAAGTTCGTTTTATTTTTTTCTGACGTTTAAAAAAATATATTAAGAAGCAAATAAATTTTCTCATTGTCATTTTCCAATCAGTAAGATGGCGTGTATATATTTTTAATCCGATCAAATTCAAATTCAAGGGATGTCTTCTATTAGGTGAGTTATCACTGTTAGTTGCAATTCGTAATCAGTGGTTAGGGTGTGCCCACATTTTAGGGGTAATTGAAGTATACTATAGTGTTTTATAACATCTAAATCTACTTGTTTGATTGTAATAGGTCAAGTAGGTACACCCTGTATTAATTTAGTTCAGTTGCCCGGGTGGAAGAAAGCACTTGTTTCAACCCTTTACACTGTAGGTTAATGGACAAGTGCCAGGGTAGGATTCTCCACTAAAGTTATTCCTGCGTATGCTGTTGGCGATGCAACTGCCGCAATAGATTTTAAATTATTGCAGACCGGTTTCGGGCTACTCTTCATTGCAAGGTAGTATCTATCATCAGTATAAAGTCGATGATTTCCGATAATTGAAAATGAAATTCCTTCAAAGTAGGCTGAAGCGGACAACACACAACAGGTTTGTCATCGCCCCATCTGCCTGTGAACGAGGTACATAACCGCATATCCGAAATTTGCTCAGTGCTTCGTACAAGGAAAGAAAACTTTTCACATATAGTCAGTGGGCATACTTGCAGACTGGCTATAAATCAAATTATCTTGAGGAACAATTCGTTCAGGCCTGAACTGTCCCGAACTAATTGTTCCTTTAGATGATTTGATTTATAGCCAATCTTCGAGTATGCCCACTGACTATATGTGAAAAAATCGTTTATCATCATTATTATGTTGTGGCACATCACCAACTTTAAATTTTCATATTTTATAATTGTTTAATTGGGAAATTTTAAAATGTCGTTCGAATAACTTTCAAAATAGACAACTTTGTGTCTTATTCGGTTTCCAATTTTCCCATACTGGCCCCCTGTAACTTGAACACATTATATAACCTGCACATAAGTTATAATTAACATCAAAAAGAAGTCAACAACCAACATTTCCAACAAAAAAATCATTGTAGCTATAAATTTGAAGTGTTTTTTCGAAGGGAAATAATATTTTGAACAAAATCTTTTCTTCAAATACTTGGTGAATCAAAATCCCAATTGGAGTTACTATCTAAACTGATATTTTGAAGAGAAAACATTGGTTTGTAACGAGAAACACTGAAATAAGGAACTATCTTAAACTAGTATTAGACAATAAAAAATGAATACGTCTACCGTTTGAATTTATTTCCAATTTGCTAGGTAAATTTTTCAGTTAACGTAAAATCAGTTTTAAACTATGTTTCTTTGAGCCTAAAAACGGGTATTCACCAAAAGGACAATTTTCAATCGTTTGTACTACACGAACAGCCATTAAGTTGCTGCATTCTTCACCTGTCCATTGCTTTTTTTCGCTCATGTTCTACAAAGGAAAATTGAATCTCAATAAAACAAATCAATAAAAATAGCCAGTCTAGTGCCCATATACGAAATTTATATCCACCACAGATTAACACTTCAAATAAAGTAACACATTCAAACAACATAGTGAGCCGAATACTTGCTTTTTGTTATCACCAACCACATTAGTCCGGTCAAATTAGACCAAAAAATAAGAGTAAAGCTACCTAAATTTCCACCAAGCTGAAAATCAGTAAGATTGTTTAAAATATGATTTAAAATAAAATTTGAAAGTTCCACATCTTTCCCTTGAATGAAAAAAATTTTGTTCAAGGTCAAAGGTCAATAAAATGAGTTTTTCGGTATTTTCAGCAAAACGGCGAGTTTTATCATAAAAATACTTCAGACAAAAATTGTAGATCATAAAATTATCTACAAAAATTGTATCAATACTTTTTTCCAACGAGCCACCGTTTTTGAGATATAACGATTCGAAAAATTATAAAAGTTGTAATCTTCATAATATGCATGAGTACACCACGTATATCCTTATCTGTAGTTGTAAAATATTGTAATGTAATTGAAACATCAATATAGCAATTCAATTCGACAAATACAAGTATTGTTGTTGGTGAAGATGTAGACTTACTCGTATTACTCACTGCTCGAACTCCAACTGAAAAAACAATTTTTTTTCTTAAAACCAGGAAAAGCTCAACACCAATCGGAAGTATATTCATCAAAAAGTGTATCTACTTTTGCAAAGTGTCAAAATCATGTACTATTTTTACACGCAATAACTGGCTGTGATACGACATCTGCATTTTAAACGAGGGATAAAATAATAGTTTTCAAAATGTTTGAAAAACAAAATTTACTTCAATGCGTTGATGGTTTCCAAAATAGTAATTCAACTCGACAACAAATTATCACTAAAGGCATTCGCTTTCTTCTTTTTATATACGGAGCTCCTGAAAAACAAGTTCAAGTGTGGTTTGATTATCAGCTAGACCCTACAGACTGGGGTTGGAAATTGGTCATCAATTCATTAGAATCCGTCCAAATTTTACTTCCACCTGCGCCGGAAAAACTGCTGGACACAATGTTTCGCAACTGCAAAAAGGGGAGCAGTGCTAAATGTGGTTGCAAAAAATCCGGACTGTTTTGTTCTCTGGCATGTACACATTGTCAAGGCCGGTCGTTCTCTAATATTGAATCACCAACAGTGGAGGATTCGTTTGATTCCAACGAGACGACATGCGATACATCGCTATTAACGCAGTTTACATGTACTCAGGATGAGGATGAAGAACGAAGAACTACTTTTTTTTACTGAAATTGCTTTTATGTTTTCAATCTCTGCTAATATCTTATCTGAAGTATTTTATGATAAATCTTACCGTTTTGTATAAAATCGCGAAAAACTAATTTTTTTGACCTTTGACCTTGAATACATTTTTTTCCATACAGAGGAAAGATGGGGAACTTTCAAATTTTATTTTCAATCATATTTCAAACAATGTTACTGATTTTCAGCTTGGTGGGAATTTAGGTTTCTTCGAATGTCTAAATTGACTGAACTACATAACGAAAATTGTTTAATTGTTTACAAAAAATGTCGCCGGCGACAAAAGTCTCAAAATGTTTCTTGTTTCGACAACTCAAGTTTTTGTTTTGTCGAAATCAACACAGTTGCTGTTTCGTTGTTGTTTTGTCCGTTTGGTGGAAATACGTCATAAGAACAATTCCGCGGAGTTATAATCGATAAAGGGGCTACAAGAAAAGAGCACAATATTGGAGTTGATACTACGAAAAAATGCAACGTAATATGAATAAAAACACAGTCTCAGTAGATCTGTTTTTAAAAAAATAATCGAAACAAACTTTCAATATTTTCGTAATTTTTATAGAAAAATTTGATCGTAAGATCACCAGAATGTTCAAATTTTTACCCACTCCTGTGCGAAAAGGAAATTTCAAAGGAGACAAAATCCTTTTGCGACACTATGAAACATTAAACGATTCTGAATGGAAACGTATACAGTCAGATTGATTTGATTGCGTAGTAAAAAGAAAGGAATTACATCCTAATTTGGAATCTACCAGCCTTCGTGATATATTTAACTCCCTTAAAAGGCTTGTATTTTTCACCATACATGTCCAACCGATTAACTTTCAGGCCGCTGACCGCTAGTTGACTGATCGTAAAGTGGACATTTATCGATGGGTTGATTTCTGCTGTATTCGATCCGCTGGCGATGGAAACCTGTTGGGAAAAAAATTTCAATACACAAAGACGGTGATATACGTGGTACATTCAAAAAATAAGGTGAATTTTGATGCCTGTCAAAAATATTTACAGTTATTCATCAATTTGTCCTTGATATCTCTCGGCGATTCGGTTTTCAACTCCTCAATCGTCGCGATACGCTGTCCTTTCATGGACCTCTTCAATCTTGGGAACAGAAAAAAGTCACAGGGGGCAAATCTAATGAATAGGTGGCTGATGCATTAAAACGGTATTGTTTTCGGCCAAAGAATTACGAATGAGCTAGCAGGTGCATTATCATGATGCAAAATATCAATTTTTTTATCAAATCGTCTAAAGAAACAATTCGTTCAGGCCATTTTCATATGCGGTTAGTTACCTCGTTCACAGGCAGAAGGGGCGATGGCAAACCTATTGTTTGTTATCCGCTTCAGCCTAGTTCGAGGAATGATACTCTGAAGGAATTTGATTTTCAATTATCGGAAATCATTGACTTTATGTTGATGATAGATACTAACTTGCACTGACAAGTGGCCAAACAGCCCGAAACTGGTCTGCAAGTGTAGTCCATTAATAGAAAATCTAGTGAGGCAGTTGTATCCTGCACTGACACCTGTCGGAAATAATACAACGCCCTTCGTGATATTAGCCAGGGGAGTAGTTGTTCTGTGATAGGTCTGAGTCCGCTAATCTACAGTGTAAAGAGTTGAGACTAGCCTAAACGAATTGTTCCTTTAGATGATTTGATTTATAGCTAGTCTTCAAGTATGCCCACTGACTATATGTGAAAAATATTTTTATAGCAGAAAATCACCGAACATATTTCTAACTTGTATGCCTCACAGAAACAAACATGCTAAACAGCTGACTGTGAAGATGATTTCGAAACGGATAACCCAAGATAAAATAAAAAAATCGCTAATCAAAGTTACGTAGCCCGCAAAATTTGAACATTCACCTACTTTTTGAACAGACCTCGTACAACTGAAAAATAGGAAACTTCGAAAATAATTTTCATGCTACCACTTTGAGGATTAGGGTGCTACGATAGCCAGAGTTGATTCAACTTTATATAATGGGTTAGACAAGTTACTTTGTAGTTTTCAAAATCGTTTTTTTTTCATTCTGCACACCAGTCGTTCATACGGCTGTGGCATTTTTCGAATGAAATCAAGTCATTGGAATAAAGAATTATGTGATATTGAAGAAAATTTTAAAATAAGAAAGCAATTTCTCGGCGATTTTTACCGTTCTACAAAGATAATTTCGTCCCTCTAAAAAAAGTTGCCCAAGAAGTTTTTCACCATTTGTTCATACTTTTTATAGTTCAGAAAATAGCGATAAAAACAGAAATAATCGAAATTTTTGTTTTTTGAAAGTTCTAGAAGAAATGTGATAATTCGAGAAAAATCAACATGTCGCCTACATCTGATAAAGATACAGAATGCCAACATCAAGAGTATAGGTACAGATGACCTACTTCAGTAAAGAAATGTGGTATAGTCGAAGTCAACGATATTGTGCACATTTAAAGTTGGCGGAATTCTTAAAAGTCAAAAAAAACCACGTGGACTGTAGAATTAGCGGTTCGTACTGGATAATTTCTACTAACCGAGTTTTATGATTGGCTGAAGAGTCATAAAATTAAATTTGAAGTCATATTACGGTAACGAATAGAAATCGGGGAATGCGGCGACTGTTATCGCCGTCGTGTTCAGTTCAGGAACTGATCGGGATTTGAGTGTTGAAATTCGATATTGGTGCAGTTATAATTACTTGAAAATGTTATAATGTTATAATTACTGTTTAAAATGTGGCGTCTTTGAAGAAGTACAAATAGTAAAAACGAGTGTCATAACAACGCAGACTTTTTCCAGTGTAGTGATTCCAATAGCGATGGTGAACAATGCGAAAAAGATATACCAGTGAATAATATTTGGATACATTTGAATATTGAAACACAGAGAGTATTACATCAGTTCGGACTTCCATTGTCTAATATAATATAAATTGATTTTAAATCCCTGAAAAAAATAAACCGATTAAACGAAAATAACAATTTTACTAAACACAAAAAACTAAAGTTACAAGGAAAAAACATAAAAGCACAAACAAAAAATAAAAATTGAATTGTTACTAAAAGCTGAAAATTGAAAATATTATTAACAGAAATGAAAAAAACTGCTACTTCCAACTGAAGGACGATTTTTTTACGCAAGATGAGGGACTGTCAATGGGATCGACACTTTCACCGATTATAGCTAATATATATATGGAGTGGTTTGAAACCCTGGCCATTGAAGAAGCCCACAAGAAGCCCCGAGTCTGGTTGAGATACGTAGATGACACCTTCATAATATGGAACCATGGGAATGCAGAACTAGACA
>WOGP01023812.1:0-15157 GCA_015342065.1 Leptinotarsa undecemlineata
ATATGGTCGAATTGATAATTGAAGCGTGATTTCCGAATACGGTATTATTTTCTCAAAGTTTCAAGGAGAAAACATTTACCGTAAATTTAACCCGTTACAAAGCATTAACAGTGTTAGAAAAATTTATTTTTTGCATGACCTTAATCACTTCTGTTTCGATAATTTTTCGCATATCTATGTTGAATATATTTGTATCGGCAGAATTTATGTTTATTTCAGGATTGTTTGAAAGACAGGTACCTGCGATTTCTGATGGTACAACATCACGGAGTGTGGGCTGCTGATATACTGCCCGCTGCAAAGGTGACGAAGATATTCTAGTATTACCTTCCGCCATAACATGTGGAAGTTGGAAATTGTTGCCTTGTTCAACATCTGAAGCGTTTCCCTGAGGACGCCTACCAGCGCCTTCTCTGCCAGCCTGTGATGTCTGTCGCTGGTTGTCGTGAAGAATTTAATGTTGTTCTTTGATCCAAAGCTGATATGGTGGTGTTTTCTCCAGAACCATATTGGCCAGGAACCAAAACTACCTTCCCCACGTTGGGCGCCAAGATGTAAAGGATGATAAATATATTCTCAGGGTCGGCGCGATTTCCGAGGATTTGATGGTTCTGGCCTCTTTATCAACTAAATTAATAGAGGCAACAGTATTCACCTCTTAAGCTACAAAAAATACGGATACAAGCCAGAATCTTCGAGATTTTGCTATATAAAAACCCCAAGTACATTTATAGCCAGAAGTGTTTCTATATAAGAAATCAACACTCAAAAGCACTCGTAGAATCAGATAATTCCGTTCTGGCATTCAACTAGTATTTGTAATTCGAACCCAAAAACATTTTACATTTTAGAAACATTTTAAAATGTAAAATCAACGAGAGCCGTAGAAAAGCAGTATCAGCATAAAGGAAATAATTTTTGTTTGCCTCCGAACATCAGTCGAACTAGGCAATCATAAATGCATGAAACATTTATAGACCGGTTATATTTCCGGCTAGAGCAATATGAAAAAGATGTATGGAGTTACTCATTTGCAAATTGATTACTTCCTTCCTTTCTTTGGAAGATTCCCTTATCCTCTTTTTTGTATCAAGATGGAGTAGTAGAAAGCCGAAAACTTTCTTTCCCAAAAATTAATCACTCCTAAAAAATATAACCCCTTCAATACAAATGAACACAGTATTCCTCAAACATTACGTTATAAATTCTTATGATTATAATCTTGGTCTGAACGATGATATTTCACCTTTATCTTCAATGAGTAACAAATTTATTTATATGGTCACTCCTAACAAAAAATATATGTTACTGTGGTGATTGGTTAAGAATGACCACTTGGCTAGCCTAGAGGTTTTGTAGGGAGTGGGTAAGGTAGATGAATCCAATACTATGGTGATGTTTTGAAATTAACCTGATTTAATAATTTATAAATCAATAGACAACAATAAGTATGGAAAGACCATCTGAATCTAATTAAAAATAAATAAGAGCTTGTGTGATCACACCCAATCTACAATGGCAGCTACTGCAGTTGTATATAAAATATTGTTATAAATATGAAACATATGAACAAAATGAAACCGAAAATTACTAATTCGGTGAGATGGCTGTCTGCAAAGCGGATGTCACTATTATGTGCACTATAGTCTATGCATAGCATGCATGAAACGTTCGGTGTGATCAAGCTAACTGGAAATTCTTCGATGATGACTATTACTAGTTGTTATTCAGGTGTTGACTGTCGCGTAAGCAACAAGAAAGGTTGCAGCATGCAGGAATTGGAAAATATGATAACTCACCCCAGGCGTTACCTAGTACTTATCTTGTTATAACTTATTCCTGAAGTGTGGAGGGCTACTAAACTGCTCAATGTCATGCAGTGCAGAAAGCAGGGGTGACTTCGGAATGAAGTTGGCCTGGAAACTTGGATATGACAATATGTCTATGATGTCGCAAGAAAACACTAAATCTGACGCCTTGAATTATCTGCTCTGTTTGAAACTCGAAATGCTTTTCGTATCTGATAAAAACCACAAATTCCACCGTAAAATACAGAGCATGTTGCTCCCATGCACAAACATTACTGACTGCCCCTCCTCTCTTTTTTCCTTCCTGTCCCCTTTTTATGCTTCTCACAATACACTGGAGTTACCTTCATCTATTTCTCTGTTCTATCTGTTCTAAAATTCGCGGAAAATTCAATAACAACAGTTGCGACCGTTAACCGTTGCGTAACGTCACTTGTGATACGTTCAAATAATTAAATTCATATATTGCCGCCCGGAACTTGAATTAACGAGCTCAGTCATCTTCAATTAGTGATATCCAATACATACTGATCAGCTGACAAGAATTTGATAAACGACACGTATATAGTTAACAATTTACTAATTAATTCTATATCTATAATTTTGAACAATGAATATTAGTTAGGTAAGTAACAAGTTATTCTACTACATAATATTAGATCATTATATTTCTCTGACTTATTTTTTGAATGTTATTTCCAGGTACTATTGAACCAGTCACTAATCGACCACAAAGAATGTAAACAAATTACAGAAATCGGATCAATTTTCAAAAATTACTGCTACGAGCATTCAAATGGATGCATATTTACTGGAATTACCAATATAATATAGGCATCGTACCATCGGCAAACGAAACATAACCAGATAGTGTTCGAGTGATAACTCCTGATACTGAACAAAATTGTTTTTAATAAGAGACGACTCGATGATTCAAATACTGTACATTCTGTTACGGTTTTTTTTGTGCATCTAAATATAATTTTTCACTTGTGTTTTAAATGGTAATCTCTTCTTTTTATATAAACTATGCTATTTTAGTTTTCTTTTATTTCTGCTATGTTTAATATGCAACCCATTATACATCTTCCCGATGAACTGGTTGTCTATTTACAAAGTGAAGAGTACCCATGAATTATTCCTTCAAATGTTTGTTACGTGGAAATACTATGACACGTAACAGTAACTTGGCAATGGCTTGTCATAGGAGATTGATTAAATAAACTCAAATATCTGTGCATAATGGTCTGATATATCGGTTTTGATTACATTGCATGTGCATAATTCCGTGTTTATATTGGGGAAAATATTATCAATTAAGTAACTACTGTTCGTTGTTTCTCTGGTCATCTCTTTCACCTGACCTGACAATGCATGGAATAAACAGTTTTTCAAATGATTGGTTACGGAGATGAAACCCGAACATAACAGGAAGTAGCTCGCCTATTTCACGAGAAATTTCCTAAATTACAGCCCATATCTCAAGGAACAATAAGCAAAATTGAGAAGCAGTTTCGCGAGGTTGGTCATGTGGGGCAGATAAAAAAAGCAGCTGCCAATGCAATGAGTGATGAACTCAAATCAGATGTGATTCTTGCATTTAAGGAAAAGCCACATACATCGAGTAGACAGGCATCTATTATGTTCAATTTCAGCCATACATCCATAGTAAATATAGTAAAAAAAAGTAAAATGCATCCCTATAAAATGATACTGTTGGATAACAATATCATCCAACTAGAAGACGTTATGTTTTCTGATGAATGTACTTTGTCTCTTACCGGTCATGCTGATCGGCAAAATTGCCGCTACGGGTCAACGGAAAATCCTCACTGGATGAGAAAAGAACACAAAAAATACCCTTAAAAGGAAAATGTATGGGCAGGGATTGTAGGAAACCATATCATTGGTCTCTTTTTTATTGAGGGCAATTCGAATGGCTAGAATTATTTGGCACTACTTCAAAATGATATAATTCCAAGTTTAAAAAATTTATATCCTGATTCTGGAAACCTATAAGTTCCAGGGAATACGATATGGTTTCAGCAGGATGGAGCACCACATCACCAAGTTATTGTCCTTCAATACCTCGATACAACATTTCTCAATCAGTTGATAGGGAGGCGACGATCGATTGAATGGCCAGCGCGATCACCTGATCTTTCATCATTAGATTTTTTTTATTGAGATATCTAAAGATCAATGTGAACAAAACTAAACCTTTAAATTTGAGTGACTTAAAAGAACGAATAACGCTTGTGATTAGGTCGGTCACGCCTGATATGTTGAGTAATGTTAGAAGACAGTTTTAACTGAGATTCGGATGTTGCCAAGACGTTCACGGTGAACATTTCAAACATCTACTTCGCTAACATCCCTAGTTCTTTTTCTTATTCTACATTTCATCACGTTTTACATTATATTTGAGTTTTTGAGTGTATTTTATCGAATTTCGGTAGCCAGATGATTTTAATTTATTTTATCTCAATTATTGCAATACACTTGAAAGCGATGACATTTTTGAATGGAGAATAAAGAGACCTTTTAAACGATACATCACAAACCTATACTTTCCATTAAAAAATTGGGGGTTTGACCTGTCATTCGAAGGGAGTTGAAGGTGGGGCGGCATTTTGACGTTGAAGAATGTTGAATTATAATTTATATTTGACTTTTTTCGGGATTTTTTAAAAATATGTACAGTAAACGAAATAATGAATTTATTTCATTTAGTTTCTACACTCTGTATGTATGCTATTGCTGACATTAATATAGAATTATTTGAACAATATTTCGGTACATTATCAGGTAACTATAACGGTATAAGCAGTGCATGCCAAGGTAGCTCTCACGGAGTAAGACATTTTCCGACTTCTTCAATACTTGTCGTTATATCGTTATATTAGTATCAAAATTACACAAAACCTTTGTAAACTAAAGCCTATATGTTATTCTGATGTGAAAGCTGTATTTATGTGAAGTTTCATCTGAATCCGTTCAGTCTTTTAGATGTGAACGAGCCACAAACATACATACACACATACATCCATTCTCACAAAGTTTCACATCTATATTAGTAAAGATAGGTAAATTTTCTATAGATTTATTCATTCTTGAAAAAATATTAATATAAAATTTCGGAAACAGAAACATGTTGGTCAGTTGAGAAAAATTAAAAACATATATAGTGTGTATCAAACTACAATGGCGGTGAAGTACCATAGATATTTTTTACAATCGATAATTCAAACTGCCGATTATTGCTAGTCGACAGTTCAGATCGTTGATTGAATTAAACAAAAAATACTTCATGCTTCCCTGTAGACCTTCGTATTGAACAAGTGAATTTTGTATCATTTGAAAAAATCGGACAGAAACGATTAACATTTTAAATCTTGATGTCGTACAGCCAAAACCAAAAATATTCGATAATATCAATGATACGTATATATCCTCCATATTTAATGTCATACGAATAAACCTTTTCAAGACCTTATCATTGCACAATGTAACGCTGACTATCTACATAAACTTACTGAATTCTTCGTCTTTTCTAGAGCCGGTCCATATAACTTCAAAGGTCAGCTTGGCTAAACCCTGTCTGATATAACTTCTGCTTTTTTCCCCCAACGAGTTCCTAACGATGGGATCGTCTTGTTGAAATTCTCAATGGTGCCACAGATTACCTTGCGGTTCTTCAATATCCTAGATCAAGCTTGTTCATGATTTTCAGAGAGAATTTATTTACATTTGTAAGCAAGAGCTTCGTGAGACGGAATAATTTTAGATCGAATAGCTTATGTTGAACCTCGTTTGATTCTATAATCAACAATAATTAGATATTTTTTGTTTACATTTCGTTTTTTCCAAGGGAATAGAATTTTCCTGATCGAATCAATACGTATGGTACAGATGAAAATTGCAGAAGCGGCATTTTATATTAATTTTTAGTCTGTCATTTTTGATTTTTAGACTTTCATAATTTGAACTAATAAAAATAAATCACACATCAAATTTTGGATACACTTTTATTTTTGTCGTTAACTTGCCTAAAATTATTACTTCCTGACCTGCTAGATTATCAGTATCTGCGAGGATCCTACAAAAATATTATAAACTTACTATTGCCTGCGACTTTGTTCGCGTCCAATTCAGGTTTTGAATTTTTCCACCAAAAAGTTATGATCTATTCGCATATCTTCAATCTTATCTGAAAACCGTTCCACAAACTATAAATGAAATTAACCAAACTATCAGTCCAATACATTGAACGGTATTTTTATAGTACTTTTCTAAAAGCAAACAAACATTTGTTGTGATTCTTCAATTCGACAAAACTGTCTCGTTTATGAACCGATTTAAATAAATCGAAGTGTAAATGTTAAGTGAACTTGTTCGCATGAATGCAGACAGGAATCAAAACCCCCAATAATGGTTCTTATTAACCCTTTGAGGACTAGTGGTTACTTAGGAGGACCACAATTCAAATGTCTTGTACGAAACGGCCTACCGGTTATTCATATGCACCAGTGTGCCAGATGGGTTGCCTAATTTACAGAGAGTCGAGAGTTTACCTCTGGCGTGCTGAAGCACGTGGACGCGGGAAATACATTCATTTGTTCTTGTCGGTTGGTTGCTAGTGTGACTCGCTGCTGAAAATTACTCTCAAACATCTTCTTATCATTAGGAATCGTACAACAATGGCTGGTAGGTTTAGTATTTGGATATTATCTATGAATGTGCGTGAAAGATTTGCATGAAAATAGTGTATTGCATTTCAGAGTCCTATATTTTGTTATGGTCATCTGAGATGACCGCTAGGCACTTCTATTTCGTGATTTGGTATTGTTTTCAGGAATGAAAAGACAACTTTGGAGCACTCGAGATTTACAAAATCTGAATGCAGATGAGGCTTATGCTTTGCTTGATGAAATTCCTAGCGATTCAGAATCTATCATATCAGATGTAGCAAGTATTATGGGTGATGAAACGGCTAATTTGCAGTCAGTAGAAGAATTCGACATTGAAAACATGAATATTGTTTTGGCGGATGATAACGTTGGTCCTATAGATGAAGCTATAGGGGGTCAAAGTGATAGTTTGGAATATGAAAGTGAGGATGAAATACCTTTACAAACTCTAGCAAGACAACTAATGGCGAAAAAACCGGTTGTTTGGACCCATCAGACAACTTATTGTACGAAACCAAACCCTTTTGTATCGACAACAGGTGGCAATTTATCGGACAATGTAGAGAGTCCAACTGATATATTTCTGCAACTTTTTCCAGATGTCCTAATCCAGCAAATTACCTTTCAAACAAACTTGTATTATATGCAAAAAAGAGGTGGGGGTGCGAATTACACCCCAACCACTGATGAAGAAATAAAAGTTTTCCTCGGGGTCAACCTGATGATGGGCTTGAAGAAGATGCCAAGCTACAGGGATTACTGGTCTGCAAAAAATGAACTCCGTGACCATTTTATTAGCAGTGTTATATCGCGTGACAGATTTTCGTGGTTGCTAAGCAACATCCATCTGAATGACAATTCGGTTCAACCTACAAAAAATGATCCTAACTATGATAAGCTGTATAAAGTTCGTCCACTTTTGTCAAAACTCCGCCAAACATTTATGTCTGCTCTAGAACCACATGAATTCCAAGCAGTTGATGAATCCATGATAAGATTCAAAGGGCGCAGTAGTATTCGCCAGTACATGCCGAATAAACCCATCAAGCGGGGCTATAAAGTGTGGGTCAGGTCAGATTCGAGTGGTTTCATGTGTGATTTCGAAATATACACTGGAAAAGTCGATGGCAATACAGAAAAAAATTTAGGGATGCGCGTTGTGAAGAATCTTACTCGCACTTTGGTTGGAAAACACCACAAAGTGTTTTTCGACAATTACTTCAATTCTATTGAACTTCAACGGTCGTTGCTATCGGAGGGGGTATATGCGTGCGGAACATTCAGGAAAGGCAGAAAAGATTTTCCAGAATTGAAACCTGACAAGGATATGAAACGAGGTGACATTGATTTTCGCGTTTCCAGTGATGGTCTGGCTGCATTGAAGTGGATGGACCGTAGGAGTGTATTGTTACTAGGAAATTACCTAGATCCTTCACTTATAGAAGTAGTAAGGAGGCGACAAAAAGACGGGGCTGTTTTGGATGTTAGATGCCCTCGAATGGTTGTAGAATATAACTCTCATATGGGATTTGTGGATAAATTCGACATGTTGAAAAGTATTTATGAAACAGACCGAAAATCACATAAATGGTGGCATAGGATCTTCTTCTATTTTCTTGACGCATGTGTTGTAAATTCATTCATTCTCTTTCAACAACGCAGTCAATCAAAAAGCCTTACTTTGAAGGAGTTCCGCCTAAATGTAGCAAGAGGTCTTATTGGGGCAGTTGAGCCAAACAAACGCGGAAGACCTTCGAATGAAACGCCTCCCAATAATTTCAAGAGGAATGTCCCTTTGGAAGTAAGACAAAGCAAAGCATGTCATATGCCAGAACGATCCACAAAATTGAGATGTGCTCTTTGCAGTACCAGCCAGAATGTTTCCCGCACCATGTGGAAATGCGCAACTTGTAAAGTAGGTCTGTGCATAAAACATGACAAAAACTGTTTCGCTCAATATCACGCAAAGTAGATTCCATGAAGTTGCTATGTTCCTAGTGGTTACATAGGGTGACCACATCCTGCAGGATAATCCTTATGTTCTTAACTCAAACCAAATATTTTGTCACCTTCAATAATCATTAATAAATAGTTATATGAGGAAAAATTTCATTTTATTAAGAAAAAAATAAATCCGGCCTCAAAGGGTTAAAAGAGCTTCAGGATAATATGTCAGATAATGTGAGCTATTTTGGGAGTATGTTAAAAGTAAAAGGGCAAACTGTACTGATGCCGGAAATTTTCTAAATAAAAGTAACTTGGTGAAGTTTTTGCAGAATTCTTGTCTTTCATTTATGATCTGAATGAAGCCTATAGCCTAAATACAGCTATTGAAGGAGACGTTAAAGATACATTTTCAATTAAGCTATTTCTGAGACAAAGTTTGAGGAAGTGGTAAGGAAATGAAAACCAAAAAAAGCTGTAGGCACTGATGGTATCTTCATCCCTATATCTTAAAAGATCGTAGTGAATGGTTAAAAACACCATGTGTTCATATTTTCAATAGAATTCTTGAGTCGAGAGTCTTTCCAGAGCAATGGAAAACAGCCATCACTACAACAATCTATAAAAAATGTGGTGATAAGGCGAACATTGAAAATTACCAACCAATTTCAATTATGTGTGTTCCGTCCAAATTGTTCGAACAGATCATATACAGTAAATTATATCAATATGCTGAAAAATATTTAATATCCGACCGGCATTGTTTCATGTCAAATAAGTCGATCAATACAAATTTGTTTATTTATCCTCTTTTTTTTGTATCAAGATGGAGTAGTAGAAAGCCAAAAACTTTCTTTCCCAAAAATTTGTTTACTTTTGGCAGCCGGGTATTTGAAACATTTGGGTGTAAATCCCAAATCGATACGGTATTTATCGGTTTTTGCAAAGCATTTGACCGTGCAAACCACGACGTACTTCTAAAAAAGTTGACATGATAAATAATGAAAAGTTATTTGGGAAATAGGAAATATATTGTCAGACACATAGGGAATGTATCAGAAAAATATCATGCAAACTCTGGAGTGTCACAGGGTTCCAATTTGGGACCTCTCCTTTTCATTATATTCATAAACGATCTATCTTTGGTTATTAAGTACTCAGAATGCCTATTTATATAAAAAATAGACGGGATTGTGTTATGCCGCAGAAGGACATGAATGGTATTTATGAATGGAGTCTGATTAACAAACTGTATTTAATCTCAATAAATGTAAATTTATCTCGCACTCAGTTATCTTTAACTATGAGATGGGGGGAGAGAAAGTAATATCAGATGTACAGAAATTAAGGATCTTGGTGTAACCTAGAATATAGTTTTTTTCATTTGCGGAGCTTATAGGAAATGTCAACCGCCAGCAGAACACTAGAATATATGATCAGGCAATCTGCAACTTTCACAAATATTACCACAATAAAACTACTCTATTTTTCACTAATAAATCCTAAGTTGGAATTTGCATCATTACTGTGATTCTTGGAGTATGTAGCCTTAACACATAAAATAGAACATTTTTAATAATATTGTATTATAGAAAATATTGTTCGTGGCCTGACTATAATACTATTAGATCACCTAATTTAAAAAAAGAATTCAAGAAAAATGTCCTTGGACCAAAGAAGAAATATATCTGTTATTATGTTTCTGTACAAGGTGATGTACCTGGACGCCGTACTCGTACAATACTCATGTTCAATATACCCAATTCCCTCGAACTTCAAGCGCTCCTCTCGTAAGCATTATGAAATTAATCAACAGTTACAATGTATTTCTAAATGTAGATTTTCCTTCATCTCCTAAAGTTTTTTATACAGTAATTATTAATCACATTGTGTACGTATCCTTATGCATTTCTCGATGTTTCCAATATTTTTATTGTGGATTAGGTACAAGCCCCTGCAATTCATTGAGTAATCACTTATACGTATTATGTTTATGCTTTAGGTTCATAGCTTAATTATTACACCTTAAGTGTTATGTATAGTTGTTAAGCATGTAATTAGGCCGTCTTGGCCTGTTTGGTAAAAATCAAATAAATAAATAAATTTCTTTGATTTATCAATTCAACTGATCATTTGTACATGGATAGATTCCCACAATTTTCACGAGTATTTTGATATACAATTCGCGTTCGTAAGGTCTATTCAAACCTCTTAAAAATCGGTCTACTCGGAGAGTACACACGTGTGACAAAGCAGAAAACATATTGTATCAAAAACATTGTATTTTGATATAATGAATGGCCTTTGTCACCCAACTGATGAATGACACCAAGTACTTCGAAAAAAGTGTATTTTGGATGAGAAAGCCCTTAAAAGTTAAATACATTCTTTGAAATCATTTCTTGGCTATTGGATTTTAATTTTTTCTATAAGAAATATTGATATTCCATCTGAATTCCCTATTTTATGTGTAATATTTTTATCTTCAATAGCAGTTTTGTATTTTGTTTTGCCTAGCTTCGACCATCCAGTCAGAAACTTTTTAGAAATATTTGAGTGAGGGGCAGTAGTTGTGCCTTTTTTTAAATCAAAAACTGATTTGGGAATTATTTTTTAAAATATGGTGGCGACATGCTAAATAAAGAGATTTTTCCCTAATTGCTGCACAAAACACACGTTCCGTTGAAGCGGTATCAAAACACATTGCCTGAATTTTCTTAACTGCCATCCACTGATCTACTACTGAAAATACATCTTTTTGCCTGAGTAACTTAGGTATCGTTTTCAAGCTGAGGAACTCTTATCGACTGTTCTTCATCCCCACAACAAATCAAAACCGCAAAATATCTGGAAGCAATTTTCCGTAACAGTGCACAACCACAACAGCTTCTTCTAAATAGGAATTTTTGAATCTGTTTCAGTTCAACAATAACTACTAGACATTTTTCACATAGTCAGTGGGCATACTTGAAGGCTGGCTATAAATAAAATAATGAAATCATCTTAAGGAACAATTCATTCAGGCCAGTCTCAACTTCCTACACTCTAGGTTATTGGCCTGACACCTATCAGAAAACATCTACTTATCTGGCTATAACTACGAAGGGAGTTGAATTATATTTGACAGGTGTCAGTACAGTAACCTTCACTGAAGTATTTCTTGCATATGCTGTTGGCGATACAACTGCCGGAATAGATTTTCAATTTTATTGAACAGGCACACTTGCAGACCGGTTTTGGGGTATTTGGCCTCTGGTCAGTGCAAGGTAGTGGCCTTCATCAACATTGAGTCGATGATATTCCATAATTAAAATTCAAATTCTTTTCAGTGTATCATTCCTCGAACTAAGCTAAAGCGAACACCAAGTCCATCATCACCCCACCTTGTAAACGAGGTACTAACCAACCGCATATCCGAAATTCAGTCATTACCAATGCCCTGGAAAAATGATTCACTCACTTCACATAAGTTATGTTCGGCGTCTAGTGGAAAGTTTCAAGGCCAGTGCTGTTTTTCATGCAAAATACATGTGAAAATTGCCCTGCCCTTGAAAATATCCCTGATTCAGCAGGGATTTCTCGTTGTCCAGAAACGCGTTTAGTTCAATGATGCGATCAAATTTGTCCATCGATCCAACTACATACCCACACGTTTATAACTCTATTCATCGAAACTCACCCTTCCGAGTTCCGAGAATGAAGTATTCCGTTCACGTCTCCTAAATAGTTTTATTAGGGCGAACTTTGTTTTATCAAGGGTATCAATGTATAACGGCTGTGTGTGAGTATGGCGCCATATTTATTCTAGTTGAGGGTTTGAAAATATTACTTGCACTTCACGACGATAGACATAAGCCACATTAATGATTTGTTTTGAAATTCAATGGATATGTCAGCATAACACAAATCTTCTATAAAGATACAGGAAGGCAGGTCGATCTGCCACTCTAACCACTTGATGATGAAGATGATACATATTCGTAACCCCTTAGATTTGGAGACGAAAGGTCGACTTATCACAAAGTTTATTAATACAGAAAAAAATCTCTTAGTTCGTCCGTTTACTCATACCGACCTTCGAATCCGAAGGGATCAGTTGTGAGAATCGCAGCTTTGTGTTAACCGAGTTATGGCTTTACTGGAGCTAAGTAAAGGTTTCCAAATGGATTTCTTTTATCTAAAGCTCTGATACAGCAGGGAATTGTGCCATACGAATAGCCCATGCCATTTCCTATGCTGCAGGTTAAACGATCATCGGCTCTGTGAATCGTATACTCACTTTCTGAGGCAACATATTTGATCGTTAGGTTCACGGATAGATACTCCTGCAATAAGTATGTGAGTAAAATCATTTTAACAGTTTCAACAATTAGTGTCACTCATTAGCGTGTATCTGCTCGAAGGTGAAGAAATTGCAAAACTGGCTGGTATGTGTAAATTGTCATCGCCAGAAATAACTGCGTCGAAGCTATATTCCGAGTTCATTGGCAATGAACTGCAAGTTTCATGCCTGACGTTTCGCCTACGTCTGCGGTAGACATTATCAAAGGAGGGAACGGACAGTGTGGTCCGGTAGTTTTCAAAGCAATTGCAATTGGTATGGGTATCCGAATTCATTTCATCGCTAATGCGCAAGGCTACGTTCCTATTGGATGAAATTAATCATCTGAAAGGAGGACCATCGTCTTTGAAGTTTACCTACAAACCACGGACAATAAACCGGGAATATGTATTTGGTTTGTACATGTCTGAAACGGATTCTATATCCTCCTGAGCGTACGGTAACACCTGTGTTTGGTCGGTGTCACCACATTATGTGGTTCGATATAGATCAAGATTGCATATATGTATATCAATTACATCGACATAATGCTTCGTTGACAAGATGAATGTACTTTCCGTATTACTCACATCATCCTCTAGGGATGCACCGTCGCGCATTTGTCTACCCCGAAACTTATTTTGGAAATGTACCATGACTCTAATGATAAATAAAATAAGCACCTTTATCAACCACCAGGTACTCTTCTCGACGCGCGTTTCATCAACCAAGTTGGTTACGTTTCGGTAAGATCGCACTTGCCATATTTATGTGCTCTGCTTGGTAGCTGAACTTGAAAGGTTTGTTAATTTTATACGCGAAAAAGTAAGTGGATGCCTCGAAAGATGGGCATTTATGGACATTATGGGCATACAGAAACGCTACCATTTTTCTTATCAGCTTATTTATTTCATTTCATATTTTTTCAATTGTGTAGATATCTTTGTATGATAATTTTAGAATGTTTTGTCAAGATCTGCCCTAACAACTTCTAAGCAGCTTCTCAAGAATTTGAAATACAAATGTCATTCTTTCATTTAGTGTTTTTTCATATCACATCAATAAGTAGCATTGTATAAGCTTGAAAAATAATATACGCGAAATTTCAGAATTCTGTTAAATATTGTTGTACCTAACAAACAAATTCAATTTGAAAAAAAAATACCCAATTGATTTTATTGTTCTTACTTTGAATATAGATAAATCAGATTATGACTTTCATTTGCCCAATATTTTTCAAATAGGATTTTGTTGTATTTTTCAAAATGAAAGTACTTACCTCGTCCTTGAACGAAGTCAATATTTTCTGACCTAACTTGTCTGACTTTTGATTGTGCCATGCCAAGAAAAAATTCCATTTGTTGCACACTGTATAATATAAAACATATATTTGTGAAGAAAAGAGAATCGAAACTTTTCTATGTTTTTACCACTTTTATTTATAACATTCATCAATTTACATATGTGTGTCTAATTGTCTTCAAAAAATGAAAAAGCATAGAAAAGTATCTCACTTTGCTCCTCAAATCAAGATAAAATATTTTTATCTCGAACTACGATATAAAAACCCAAGGAATTGTGAAAATTGTTTAATTTTCGATATGGATAGTGATAGTAATTTTCATCAAGTAACGGGTCAGTCCATCCACATTATTCACACAAGTGTGTGTGTGTTAACATTTGCCACACACACAATTGCGTGGGCATTTGTAGCCATACGAGGACTTTCGTCCATACCAAATAGGTCTTGTGAAGTCAGTTTATCATGCGAGGACACATACCCCGCCCTCGCAACCTTTTGCGACCGACCTCAGATGTACTTATAAATCAAAAATAGAATGCCCTCAGAAGACCATATTACTATGGACACTTAGTTTACCAAATACACCGCTAGGTGTGCAACGATTGATTGATTACGCTCCACTTCTACCTACTTTCTGCATATCCTCAGAGGACACACTCAAAAATTCACACAAATGCAAGTGAGATATCTGCCTTTGAGAGGACTCAATTTGTGTGTTGATGAGATGACATCTTCGACATTTGTGTGTAGATACGAGGACTCTGAATCTATGAAAAAGCAAGTGGAATATTTCAAGTAACATAACATTATGTATTGAAGACCTAATTTGCGTGACGATGCGAGGACTTCATTTGCACTTGTGTGAGGGTGCGAGTACCTCAAATTAAATGAATTGTAAGCATTTTTCAGAAGTTCGTCATATTTTTATTGAAGGGGTTACATTTTTAGGAGTGATTAATTTTTGGGAAAGAAAGTTTTTGGCTTTCTACTACCCCATCTTGATACAAAAAAAGAGGATAAGGGAATCTTCCAAAGAAAGGAAGGAAGTAATCAATTTGCAAATAAGTAACTCTATACATGGATGTGTAGA
>WOGP01024192.1:0-10414 GCA_015342065.1 Leptinotarsa undecemlineata
CGATTTACGAGATATTAGTATCTCATTTGTTGAAAAGTATTGGCTAGCACATTATATAAGCCATGATTATTGTGAAAAATATAGATTTACTCACCTCAGGCTTGATAAAACACAGTAAAAGTAGAATTTTTTTAGAGCTGATAAACCACCTGTGACACATTAACTTCAACCTCACTTTTGACATGCACTATTAGCTGCCTACATTCAGGCGTTTATTCAGTTGGTTATTCTAATGTACTTTAACGTACCAACAGGCCCTCGGCAGCCAAATATATTTTCTGTTGAAGATATGGAACTTTGAAACGCTTGGACTTTAAAGTACCGTTAGTCGACTAAGGGTTAAATGAAATGAACAGACTAAGGAATATGTCTAGTGATAACAAAAAAATAAATTGAGTAAACAACATTTTTGAAAACAAGATGCTCTTGTGAAATTTGCCTGTTTGTTTCCTTTACAAACTAGTATCTTTTTTTTTAATTTTGTAATCTTTCATTCTCAGATTTCTCTATTATTTCTTTTTCAAATAACTTAATCTGAATATTTCTATTCATTTATTTTTAGTTTTTCTTATACTATTTTTTTATAATTGTTAATTTGCCGTGGCAACATCCACATTGTTTAGTAATTATAAACTGATTTAAGGGAGTATTTTTATTATTACATATGATGTGTAACATTATTTCAGATAGCACCCAACAGTTATTAAGTTCAAATGTTGCTTTCAAACCTGTATTGCTATATTGTAACAGCTGTATTTCATTTTAGAAAATTGATTAAGCTCTTTAGGTTTCGGTATGGTCCCCCTTCTCTTGATCAAGGGAAGGGGGATTAAAAAGTACATGTCCTATAGGCGAATTAAAAATAGAAATCGAAGTATATGAATTTTTTTTTCTGAAATGTTTTTCAAGTGATTCTATGGAATGAAAATGTTTGAGTGATTTTTTAGATTTTGAGTAGTACTTTTGAAAAGTACTACTTTTTCTGTCTCAAATTTTTACAAATGATCTAGTTTGAAAATAGTCTACGAGCAACTTTTTTCTTAAAAAATTTCTTGAAATATCGTAATATATACATACATACTTGTACATGTGTAAAACTTCTACACATAATGCTGTAAATTCCTGGTGACTTACAGCCTAGTTTATTATTATTATTCAAGTAACACCTCATTGTGAGAGACAGAAACCATGTTAATCTTGTAGTAAAACAGAAAATTCTGGATCTGCTTATTATTTGTTTATCTCAATTCAGTGTGAAGTTTTATACATGGAGTGAAGGCCTAATAATGGAAAACCCATTGAGCCCTTTACTTACTGGAATTCTTATGGATAACCTTGAAAATTAAATACATAATGATCAATTGAATAATAGTTTTTGATATTGGTTACAGTACATAGACGATATCTTAGTCTGTTTCACTGGTACATGTAGATAGTTAGCAAGTAATCAATTCCATTCGCCCATCAATTTAATTCACCACTAAAATTGAGGTAAATCATTCAATAAATTCCTTGACACATCTCTAACACCATAAAGTAGCAATAATTCAAAAGTATGCTTCACAGACTATTGAATATTCCACTGTCAGAAAATTATTTTCAGAGAGAACAGAGTTTTATCAAACAAGTTGCTGTCAACAACGGTCACAAGGTAGAAATTATTGACTCCATTCATTCCATGTAAACAAGCCATTTACCTGTTCTATCCCATACGAAGAAACGACAATAACATTCATTGAAAACGGTGAAATAATATTACACTTAGTTTATTAACTAACATTGAGAAAGTTTCGTATGATGGTAAAACATATTTTAATTCTGACCAAAGAAATGAATTAGCAAATATACAATATTTTTTATGAATTTCAGAAACACCCTTCGCATCACAAAATCCAATCAGTTGGAATCAGTGGATCATAAAGCTAAGCGAATTGCAATGTTAGGTGACCCAGATGAAGACTTTGATTTTGCAGCTTTGCCCCTCAAAGTGGATATAGCAGAGAGTTATGCTTTTCATAAAAATGGTTCTGTTGATATAGAGGGATTGAAGAAATGGTTAGATAGGCAAATATGAGAATTTATGAGAAAAACACGTTTGCTGATTTTTCAATTTATGTGTATCTATTTATTTAATGTCAAATAATAAAACAAGAAAGGCGACTTTGCCCAAATTATGAAACTATTCATGTAAACGGTGAACAATGAGAAAAAACGACGTTTATTAAAATACTGCCTGAACACATCATTTCCGTTATTCAGAATTGAGACCTGGGCTTCTAGCAATGTTCTAATCTCAATGACTTCATCGGACAAGTTCCTGCTGAAAAATTTGTTTGATGTTTCTTCTAAATTCGAGAGAAATAGTTTAATGGTCACATTGAGAGATGCAGTTGCTAGTATCAATAAATGGGATGAAGAAAATTCTGGAAGAAGTATCGAGGAGTCCAAAATGAATTTAGAAAATTCGGCATCAAATAATATTTTACATATAGGGAAAGATAGATGGAGTGTATCTCGAAGATTATACTTTTTTCGTTAATTATTTATAAATCAATAAAATAAATGTATAAAAGGAGGAGTAGCTAATGGAGATAATTTCTCTGTAGACAGTAATAATGATATATTAAATATCACTTCAATGTTTGTTGAATGAGAAAATAATTGAATTGTTGACAATATTATTGATTGTTTTGAATTTTTTATTGTGTTTCAATGATTGTGTATTAATTTAATGTTCATCATATTAGAAAATAATTGTTCGCACTATTGTTGGTTATTTTGTATTTTTTTACATTATGTATTAGATATTGAAAGTTGACATAATGAAATAACTGTTTGTGATAATTTGTTTGGTTTTATTCATCCAGAGAAAAACAGTACTAATTCAAAAAAATTATAAGTCTCAACTCTTCAACGCTTCAGACTAGTTTTAAAAGAGTTAAAGAGAGACGTACTTAGCCCACAAAAAAGAAAGTTTTGGAAAAGGGGTGATTTATTTCCCAACATAGTTTCCATTTAGCTCGATACACTTGATCCAGCGAATCTCCAACTTCTGTAACCTGTCTGAAAAAATGCGTTTTCGTTTTCGGGGGGGGGCATAAGTTACGCCTTCATGGCGACTCGTAATTTCTGTCCGTCCAGTAACTTTTACAAGTCGCTTGAGGCCAAATCAGGAGAATACGATGATTGGCATATCAGTTTGTAGCCCAATTTGGCCATGCAACATCGGATTGTGAGCCGGTGCATTGTCTTGGTGGAAGAGCACTTTTTCTTCGCTAAATGGGGACGACGCAATTCGGCGTCGAAAGCGGCCCAATAATTCGGCATACTACTCTTAGAGCCTTGTGACCATCATACCTTTCTTTAGGTACTCAATGTAGATCACACATTGTGAATCTCAGAAAACGGTGGCCATCACTTTCCGGCCGAATAGACAGTCTTTGAAGGACAATCATAGAGTGAAGTCCACTGTTTCGACTGTTCCTTGGATTGCGCTTGAACAGCGTCAAACACTTCTCTAAAGTGGTCTGTTGCTCAGAGAGGGCAAACGCAGCACCCATCACTCCGACAGCTTTTTTAAGATGCCTACTGTCTCTGCTATCTTGATCCTAACTCGTGGTCGAGAACGGATGTGTGTATTAGAACGGATGAATTGGAAATCTATTAGTGGTATTAGTATTAGTTATCAAGTGATTATTACAGTGAAAAAGGACACATAATAAGGTACTTGGCAATTTTTATTCTTTAAAGCAAAGTGATAGAGACACAAAAAGTGTATATTAGTAATTTATCAATCCCATGTAAATTCGAAAAACGGAATTCTGCATTGGGTTGAAGTACGTAAAACATCGAACAAAACGTTATAATTTAAAGAAATTTATCTTATCGGGGTGGTATTTATACGGATCCTCGAATTAAAATACGGGCCGTTTTCTGAAAAGTTTTTGAAATTTATGGACATTTAAAATAAGTTGCGGGCCGATTCCGGTTTTGCACTCGGAAAAGTTTATTTCAAAAAAAATTGGCGAAGGAGTACCTTCGCCAATTAGTAAAATGGAAAAAAGCGAAAGCAAGGAGAGAAGGAATTTGATGAACATCTCGAGGAGATATTCAAACCGCGAGATTCACTGCCTAGGACACCTCCAGGCAAAAAACAGAGGATGATAAATGAGGCATTAAAAGAAGTGAAACAAAATATGGTAGAGACCGTGATGGACATTATGAACAAATCGGCGGAGAAGCTAAGGGATGAATTGAACAGAACTATTTTGGAGGGATCCAGTGGAGAAGAGGCAGCGGCTGGAGTTGGCAAAAAAGCTGGGGATGCACGGTCTATGGTCGCCGGGATTGGGGACATGGTCGACACGATCCAGAAGGCCACCACCAGGTACTCCAGTACCTGGAGTTGAAAAATCCAATTTAATAGAGACGAACAGCTGGCGGTAAGTAACAGCCTGCAGCGAATTATGACCATAACAGGTAGTATGGGTAGCAGAATGGCACAATTAGAGACGAGAGAGCATCTGTTGAGCGAACGAATGAGAGATTTAGAAAAAAGAGTAAGCGTGCATGAACGCGAAAGGGAACTACTTATGGCAGTGGGGATTAGACTGGAAGGGATGGTAGACTGGATGAATAGGTTTGGAAATGAATGGAGGGACATGAAGGCCACGGTGGAGAACCTCATGAGAGGTAAACCTAAGCCGGTTCAGACGAGAACAAGCGAAAGGACGACCGAAAACACGTCTCATGAACCAAGTGAGGCAGAAGGCACAGACCGGCCAACCACAACTGGAACTGGTGCTGATACAGATATGGAAACGGACGCTGAATTTCGTGTAGCGTCAGTAAGCAGGCGAAGGAGAACCAGGAACAGGGGCAGAAGAACATACGCCAGTGAGCTCAACCGTAACAGAGTAAATGAACAAAGGCCAGGATGGACTACGCCGACAGCAATGGAGGAAGAGATAGTTGTTTTCAAGGCCGACGAGGAGGATAGTACACCCACAGCTAGGATAGTAGGTGAACGATTACGAAATGGGGGGGTGATGAGCTACGTAGAAGCCATCACCCGGAGTCGTAATGGGGTTGTGGTCCTAAAAGGAAAAGATGATGAAGGTAGGCAGAGGATCAGGGAAGCGCTTCAGAATGAAAGCAGGGTGAACGTGAAAGAAGGCAAAAAACCGAATCCCCATGTCATGCTCACAGGGGTGGAAAAAGGATATGGGGACGAGGTACTGGTAGACCTCCTTATGGAGCAGAATCCATCATTGGTGGAGGGGCTCGCGGAGGAGGATATCAGAGGGATGCTGGTACGAAAGAGGAGAGAGTGTAGGGTAAATAGATGGAAGGAAAACATAATCGTAGATGTGAATCCGACGCTCTTCCGGAGGAGCACAGCAGCGTAGCGGTGTGCTTCAAATGTTGTCATTTTGGGCACACTTCTAAGATATGCAAGCAGGACCCAGCATGCAACAAGTGTGGAGGTATGCATTAGGGGAGAGATTGCAGGGGAGACAGAGGGCTCAATTGCATTAATTGCAAAAGAGCCGAAGTGAGAACGGACGAAAGAAGACACTCGGCACTTGACCCAAAGTGCCCGGTATACATGAGAAGAGTGGAGCTGCAACGAAGGAGAACCAATTATGTTCAGGGTCCTTCAAATTAACGTCGGAAAGGGAAAGGAAGCTACAACACTGCTGCGGAGAACCGCTGAAGAGCGAGGAACCGCAGTGGTGTGTATCCAGGAGCCATGGGTCAAAGAACCACCCTGGGAGGGATGGATGAAATACGACGGAGGGGAAGGATCGAAGGTTCGAACCTGGGTTCGTACCTCCGTTGAAAGCTTAGCTCTTAGGAATGCAAGGAGCGTGAATGGAGTGGGCATAATGATAGGACAAGAGAGAAAGAGGATACGTATTATGAATGTGTATGACGAACCAGGAGGAAGAAGGAATGCAAGGATGGATGTGATGAGGAGAATATTTGATGAATGGGAAGGGAAAAATATATTGCTAGGAGATGTGAATGCTAAGAATGTCGATTTGACCATAAGTAGAAACACGCAGGTGGACGACTGGAAGGTATGCATGGAAGAAACGTTAAGTGACCATAGAATGATTGAGTTCAGTCTGACGGGGTTTCCCAAGATGAGGAAAGTTAAGGTAATGAATATAAGGGGCACAAACTGGGCAGGTATGGAAAACATCATAGCAGACTACTGCCCAGGAAGGCTAGATACAAATGAGGATATTGAACAAGAAGCGATAATGCTTCAAGAAATAATGAAAGAAGCCTGTATGAGGTTTATACCTAGGTGTGAGAGGGTGGAAAGAGAACGGTGGAGCAGGGAGCTCGAGAACATGAGGAAGCAAGTAAGGAGGAAAAGGAGAGAAGCTCAGGGAACAAGGGATGAAAACGCAAGAATGAGAGGAATGAATGACTACAGAACGATAAAAAACAGGTATAAAACCTCAACGATGATAGAGCTGGAGAAGTGCCCTCGAATGTCGTAAGAGGTGATGGAACCTACACCAAAGGGAAGGAAGAAACCAGTAGGTATCTACTGAATAAGTACTTCCCTAAGGACGACCCCTCAAATGACACACCAGCCAGACGAGGGATTAGGGAAGGAACAATGGGAGAATGGGGAGAAAAACAGCCGTCCTTCTCGGTCGGGGAGCTGCGCACAGTTGTTGAACAGTTGCCCGATGGGAAGGCGATAGGAATAGATGGGGTCCCTAACGAAGTCATCCGTAAGGTGACCGAGTGGAAGGGAGACTGCATGATTAAAATATTCAACGCCTGCCTGAATAGAGGGTACTTCCCGGAGGTATGGAAAAAAGCAAAGGTTGTGTGGATACCTAAGAAGGACGGAAACCCCAGACCTATCAGCTTGCTGACGGGAATGGGACGTACGTTAGACAGGCTTCTAAATGGTNCCGAACCAGTATGGTTTCAGGGCGGGAATGGATACTAGTATGGCGGTAGAAAAAATGGTGAATAGAGTGAAAGAAAATAAGAAAGCAAGGAGACATAATCTGGTTTTGGCGTTGGACCTGTCAAACGCCTTTAATACCGCGTGGGCACCAGCGATAGAGAGGTGCATGAAACGTATGGGGATGCCGAGTAATGTGGGGATGACGTGCTTGAGTTTCATAGGTAGGAGAATGGCTACATGTGGGCTGGTCTCTGAGATAGTGGACAGAGGCTGCCCACAGGGGTCTAGCCTGGGACCTACACTATGGTTGGTAGTGATGGAAGCGTGGTTCGAGCGGATCAGAGACATGAAAGCGAGAGAAGGCATCGGAACATATGGAGTATATACGCAGGCCTACGCGGATGACCAACTAGTCATCATCGAGGGAAATCATGTCAAGGACATAGAATGGATATAACGATTCTAAAACAGAATGCATGTACATACCAGCCAGGAGGGATGAGAGACTCCCGGTCATAAGTATGAATGGAAGAGTGATTGAGCAGAGCATGAATGTGAAGTACTTGAGAACTGTGGTGGATACTGGATTATTATTCATATACCACCACAAGGGAACAAGGAAAAAGCTTAACACGCTAGCGGGTAAGCTAAGAAGATGGACCGGGAGAGACGTTGGAATGAGGAGAGAATGTGTGAGAATAATATACGAGAGAGTGGCAAAACCTGCGATCATGTATGGAGTACAAGTGTGGGAGAGTAGGACGCATGATAGTCGAATCAGGAGACAACTGAGCGCGGCTCAGAGGCCCTTCCTAATCGCTTCATGTGGAGCGTACAGGACGGCACCATCGGATGCGCTCTGTGTTATCTCAGGTATGGCACCGCTTCATGTAGAGGCGAGCGCCAGACACCATGAATGGATGATGAATAAGAGAAGAAAGAGAGAAGATAGGGTGAAAGGAGAGAATAGAATACTCCCATGGATGCAAGGAATGTTGCTGGAGGAAAGGGAGGACGAGAGTGTGATGAAGGTGTATGTGGATGCTGGAGCAAAACTGGAAGAAGAACGAGTGGGCATAGGCTGGGCATACGAACGGGAGGAAAATGAATGGGTACAGGGGAATGAAAGAATCCCCGGACAGAGCAGTGTGAATGAGGCAGAATTGGTTGCGATCGAAAGAGTGATAGGTATGTGGGTTCTGTGGTTCTGCCATGACTGAAAGCAGGAAGAACGAGGAATAAGAGGGTAGCGCGTATACAGAGGATGATAGAGGAGAGAAAAGTGAGAGGAGCGCGGACTTGGTTAATCTGGAAGCGCGGCCATGAGAATAACAATCTCGGTAATAGGAAAGCTCACGAGGAGGCAACAAGGGGAATGAGGAAAACGGAGATTTCATGGGAAGTAGTGAGAATAGGGAGTAAGAGTGAAGAGAGGAAGAGGATCAAAGAACGAATCAGGATAGAGTGGCAGAGGGTTATACAGATTCTGCAGGACAGTCGGGAGTGAATCATTGAATCTGTCGCGGAAGGCCACCCAGTTGATTACGAGACATGGTAATTTTCCGGGATACCTTGCCAGGTTCAACCTGGGCCCGGAAGTGCCATGTTTCTGCGGCTATGGTGAGCCTGAAACGGCGGAACATGTGATAGAAAGATGTATGTATGGCAACAGGACAGGGTGGCGTGAATGGAGAGAATATAAGGAGCGAGAAAATGGGGAAATAGCTCTGAGAGGAGAGAATGGAAAGAAAAATGAATGGATAAGATTCGTTAATGAATGGGCGGAGAGTGTGGTGAGGTATGAAAGAGAAGGGTAAAGAGCAGGCTGTTACCTTGGTGCCAAAAATCTGGAGTGCCGAGGACTTGGAGCACTGTTGGCGGTCTCCCCAATGGTGACGACCAAGGATATTGTTCGGGCATCTAGGCAGTGTACAGAAAAGAAGAAATGTTTCATTTGATTTATCATGATATATTGTATTTAGTTTGAGTCAGTACTTTGTATATGAATGTATGGCAATTATATTATTGAAATAAAGAAAAGGGTTTTCTACCCCGCTAATTTGATGGAGCATGGGTTCTCGTGGCGGTGGCTTCGATAGATAGAGGGACGACGACCCGTTGAAAGGCCTTCGGCTAGGGCAACATTGAGCGATGGCACTATTCATGTCCTAAACAGTGACGATTTCAAAACCGACGACCAGAGTCTTGGGGAGGCGGGATGTTTCAAATATATTTTAAATGATTACAAGTTTTGTTTTTTGTTAAAAATATTTAAAGTAATATTTGAACATACCGAAGTTGTTTTTTCTATTCTTCAAAATAAGTCAACAGATATTAATTACTCAAAACAACGGTTAAACAATTCAACAGAAATTTTGATGAATTTTATAAATATACATTAATTAATAATATTTTCGAATCAACTGATTTAGGTCTCGAATCGCCGACGCCGAAAAAAAAAACAATTTTGACTTACCCGATTTGAAACAAAATTATAAACAGATTTATAGTGAAATATTCGACACCTTTTAAATGCATATCAAAGTTAGATTTGCAGATTTACTTAATAGCTCAGTATCCATTTTTTGATGTTAATCAACTGAAAAATGAATTAATTGTAATGTACAGCAACCCCCAAATGTTTCAAAATCGCAAGTCTCCTTCAGATTTATTAAATTTTGTGTTAGAAAATGAAAAATTAAAAATTATTTATATTAAATAATTCAAAGACTTTTATGTTTTGTGTGTAATTCTACTAATTCCTCTTTCTTCTTTATATATTTTAATAACAGGAAACTTATTAGGTTTATAATTTTATTATACAACTAGTTACAACCTCTCATTGACATGTCTAACTTACTTCTTAATTTCGACGTTGCCAACTATCTATTTTGTACTTAGGGAATTTTTAGCGTTACATCCAACAAAGACAACCCTTTTTCCTTGTTTTTGTTTTTTTAAAGATCAGTTTTATACGTATAATTTTCGGCAATTCACAATTTTTATTTGCATTTATGCAAATATTACGTATTTTGCTTTGAATAGGTAAGAAATTTTCACGTCTCCGGCAGGTTTTTCTGTGTGTATATGTATAGCATGGTTCCACATACTTATGAAGACTATGGGCCACTCGGGCAAATCATGAACTGATGGCGGGCCGGCCGCCAAAAGTATAGGTAATTGAAAACAATAAAGAATTGATAATAATTTATTGAAATTCAAAAAGAATTTATTAATTTGAATGGCACTGCATAGTGCTTTCAATCTTTTTTATATTTGGCTCAAATTTACTTGTAGCAACACGCAAAACTGCTTCCAAACTTTCATTTGCAAGGCGGTTTCGATTTATTGTTTTATTATTATTTATTTTTTGGGAAAGAAAGTTTTTGGCTTTCTACTACTCCATCTTGATACAAAAAAAAGGATAAGGGAATCTTCCAAAGAAAGGAAGGAAGTAATCAATTTGCAAATAAG
>WOGP01024195.1:0-10613 GCA_015342065.1 Leptinotarsa undecemlineata
AAAACAACTGTTGTTTATGTGGCATGTGGAGGTGGTATTGAATTATAATTTATATTTTGCCTTAATTGTTGATTTATAAAGATAATTTTCCTTTTTTAAAGTAGAATATCTAGGTGCGTATAAATTATTTCAATTTGATATAGACGCTGTTGCCAATATGCGAATTAGAAATAAACTCCTTTAAAAATGAAGACCCAACATTTGAAACATCAATTTGAATAATTTTCGAAGTGAATATGAAAAACTCATGAATTAAAGTCAACTTCATTTCGTTCAAACTTACATTTGCTGTAATAACCCAAATTGAGGAACATTCTGTGAAATACAGATCCCGAGCATTCGAACGGTAATAAATATGAAATGAAAAGGAGAGCTACAAACAAACAAACATACATACAGGTGGAGCTAATAGAAGCGTATTAAAATATACATTTTTCAAATGAAGAAATACATGTAAAGTGAGTTCGAATTATATCAAGGAAGTTACGTACAGCTCCATCTGCCTGCGAATAGATCAAGCAATAATGTCGATAATATATACAGGTGAAGCTAATAAAAGCGTGTTGAAATATGTTTTCTAATGTTAAGCTAAGTAAAATTTACGAAATTGGCAACAAATTGTAACTTCTTGGACTCCTTGTGAAATTGCCAACAAGTAATAATAACTAGTAAGATGAAAATATATAGAATATTCTAAAATAGGATTGATTTGGTGAAACTGGTGTTTTACTTTTCATTGTGTGAAAACAATCTTCATTACGCGATAGTGAAAAGATGGGGCTATTTTATATGTTTTGTGTGTGGCCGGTAAGCCACTTTTCTACTTCAGATTCGTGATCAGCGGATAATCTTTTTTTATTGAGCTACAACCGATTCATACTCCCCATTTCGAAAAATCAGTCGCACTGCAAACAGTTGAAAATTATCTGTTTCGTGCCAGAGAGGCTTCATTTTTAGGACTATTTGCTTCGAAATATCTGAATGTTTTTTTTAATAACACCCGTATAGGGAGAACAAACGCTTGTCATTGCCGGAATTTACCTCATAGTTCCTCCTTATCGTCTGAACTCATTGCTCTGACTAACGATTCTTTCGAGAATCACCATCCTTTTATTTAACCAGAATCTTCTTCCCTAGCCACAATAATTGTACAAACGACAGAATCAGCAGCATTGTTATTACCCATATCCCGAAGCAATGAAACCGAACATGAACCGTTTTCATTACTACAGTAATCAAGAGCGTCGTGACCAGTGATCAGCGAGAATTGGTCGAGCGTGTTCCGCGATGTCGTCGGCTCTCGCAATCGAGAGTGCTGTGATACGGACAATCGGATAGTCCGTTTTCTATATCAAGTGAACGCCGTCGTTTGTTTATTAACTACGCTGGGGGTACGATGCTCTAAAACAATATATCGCGTCTGTATGGTTCTGTGTAGTTATTTTGTATGTTACGTTCCGAATTTTTTCGAGGATAAGCATGGAAGAATGCATGTAAGTTCTTCCGCGTTTGATTTTCGTTTGTTATTTATAGTCCAGTAAAACTATTGGTGAATATTCGTTTTTCCGGCTCTCGCTGGTTTTTGAATGATCTCTTGAATCCGATCTACCTATGTATTTTTGTCCTCTTATCATGATCGTCAAATCAAGGCATTCTCGTCTACTTTCGGAAAGATGACCACTCAACAATTAAAACTGTGGAAAGATGGAATATTTTAGGAATTCATTTTCGGTAATAAAAACTCGTTGAAAAACGCATTTTCAAGATCACATGCTGCGTTGTTTTATTCGACTTCACCAAAACAACCATGTTCATTTCTCTAGTTTTTATTACCGCGAAATAGAGGTTTTTCTTTTAAGTGGCCACCTCTTTGAAAATAGACCGGAGCATCAAATTTTAACCGCGGTTTGAGTGGCCCTAATTTTTCATTACAAAACATATGTATATTCAAAGTGCCTGATTTGACCATGAGGAGGAGAACGAGTTAGAAATGCGTTTTATAATTTTTATAAAAAAATATGGGCACTCAATTCGTAGTTCATTAATTTGAACAAATGAAAAATGTTGATTTTTTTAGAAAAATTGTTATACAGGTCTTTGTTTTGAAAACTACCCTAATAACTTCTCCACAAAATAATATTTATAACAGAAATGACAGATGAGTTCCAGGTACTCTTTCAACGAATATTTGTTTTTTCTCAGTGCAATCTCATGAGAGGATGGGTTCACCCCAGTCAAGTAGTACATCATTTTGAAACTCAATTTATGTGTTCTTTAAATGGGTCCGACCAATAGTAAGAAACAAGTTAGGTACTGATTGATATCACTAGTTCACCGAATAATTTGAGTCTTTTTATATATTAGATATTCCTGTGCATTCAGTTATATTGAATTTTTTTTGTTATTTTTAATAACCTTTTAAATTACTACTTACTTTTAAAAACACAGCAAATATACTTTAAAATGATTTCCATAAAACAACACTATGAAAGTTTTCAAGTTCTATTCATTTTCAATGTCCTCATAACAGTACTTTTCTTTCCTTACTGAATTAATAATGAATAAAATAATCAATTATAATGACTTCCCTACTTCACTCAGGTCATTCGACTAGGAAATACTTAAATAGTTTCGAAAAAAATGTATCCCCAGTTAATAACTCGATTCAGTCTCACATAAATTCACCAAGACACACGAATTATTTCTTTGATTAATGCAAACTCTGGAATGCAAATGGTAGAAGCGAAACTGAAATATATAAAAGTGGCCTCATCCGCTGAACCGGACAAAATATCAGTTTTCATATTGATAAAGAAGCGTCACTTCTATCATTACCTTTGAATCACATTTTTGAATATTCGTTTTTTCAATCACACCGTCCGTCAGTCACACCCATCTATAAAAATGGTGACAAACCCGATTCTATCAACCACAGACCGATTTGTTTGGAGTTTATATGTGCTAAATTTATGGAAAGAATTATTGTTGACACTCTAGTACCTTTTGTGACTGAAAATTGAGTGATTCCATCCACCAAACATGGTCCTCTACCCGGAAAACATCAGCTTAGTTGCTGTATTACTTGGATTTGTGTCCATTTATCCAAGTAAAATTCTTTCCTAATCGCATAATGTCAAGATGAAACACATTACATCGATTTGTGGAATGTTTGGTAAAATTTTCAATGTAAATTTTTCACTCACGCTTCTCTTTCTTTTTGAACCTCATCTCTGTATACAAATATAATGCATTGTTCATTCGGATAAAATAAGCTCATGCCTCTGCGCGTTTTTGTACTGTAATAAATAATAATAAATGAATACAAATATACATATTCACTACTTGCTTTAGAATTTGAAATAATCTTGTGAAAACTTAGTGTATTCATATCTGACAAGTTATTTTGTCAACTATTATTATAAGTAATGTTTTTTTGATAGAAATGGTTCTGATGCAGATTCTGTGAAACCTGTTTCTTTGTTGCGAATCAGTAGAAAGTTGTCCTGAAAATCTTGCTAAAAACAATTGGATTAGATAATTCAAGAAACATTTGCTACATGAATAGCATTTCACAAGTGTTGTTCATGACGAAGAATTCAATGATGAACCAGAACGAGAATGAGTCTTTGAAGTACACTAGATACTCGTTTGGACAACAAGAGGATTGCTCCCAATTATTGGTGCTCTTGTTGAATACTCTTCGTGATCAAAAAATGTCAGAATCAATACTCCTAACCGCTCTGGATTGAATATTTCCGTACAGTCTATCTCATCTTGTATTTGTAGATCTTTTGCTGGGAACATTCCTCACTTGTTTAATTTGTAGTAAATGTTCAAGAGGTAGCAAAAACGTATGTGTGGTAACCAGTCCATGCAAAGCTTGTTGTTAAATCCTCTGAAAATGGAACTTTTAACGGGTGATGGTCAACTGTATTGCCAAACATGCACCAAACTAAATCACTATTATAAGAAAACAAGTATAGCTGAGGCACCAGTCAATCTGATAATGACACTGATGATCTTCAAACATGACTCAACCTCTGACGAAAGAAACACACTCTTACGAAGGTTCGAAATAGATAAACACTTCAATCTAGCAGACCACTATTATAATCTTCATGCAGCCATTGTTCACTGTGGTTCAGGCGTCTGTGGTTGCCTCTGGAGCACCCTACATTTTGTTTTATGAAAGAGAGTACATTGGCAGATCAATATCTTCATATGATGTGGTGCTGCAGGCTTTTCCGAGTTTTCTTGCAGCTGAAAAAGCAAATGCACCATTGGAATCAATGAAGTCGCCCCGGAGCGCCAATTAATTTTTGTTGCTGTTTCATAGTTTCATGATTTGTATCACTTTCTTCTTTACTATTACAATATATGAATTACTTTTGATAGAAATATACTACATCCAGAATCTATAAAATTTGTGGAAATCCAGTGTCATTTACCAGAAACCTTTATCCAAGGATTCCTTTGTGTTTTTCAACACGGTTTTCAAGACCTCGTCAAGTTGGTCCAGCATATTTGTTATTGCAATCCTTATAACCTAAACAAAAGTCTGTTTCAATGAGAAATGTTAATTTTTTCTGCCAGTGTAAATAAATAAATATTGGAATGTTTATACACAGCTGCCACAAAAAATTAATGTTTTGTTGTGGTTCTTAGAAACGTCATTATAAGGCGTTGAGAAAAACGATCTTCAACATTTCATACTTGTCGAGACAATTATAATTCACTAATTTGAAAGTCGTATTCAATTCAACAGCATGATTCAGAAAGAAGGATAAACCAATGACAATGTTTCGACAGTATCAAAAAAAGCTTTGCGTACAACAGTTAACTGATCCAGACATGATGGTAATAGTCATGTTGAAGAAAAGCATAAGATAAAGATTTCCGAGAATCCACTTCGACTTTGGTTAAAGCAATTGAGCTGTGTCGAACCATAGAATCAAGTAAAAACCAACCAAAAGTATCACGGAGTTGAGTGGCAGAATGGCATTATGTGATTTAGAAACAAAGCGAAACTATAGAAATGTGAAACAAATAATGGAACCTGAAGGAAAATGGGGGTCCATGAAAGTCATCAAGAAGTTAATTAAGAATGAACAGTGATGATACCTATAATGAAAGACAAGAAAATGTGTTTTTATAGAATCATTATTCGAAAAACTGACCAAAGAAATAGAAATCACAAGAAAATTAACTACATAAAGATGGAGATAATGATGTAGAATGAAGTAGGTAGTTGATGGAAAATAAGTAGACTGAAGTTCAAGTTCATGGATGCATATATTCTTTTTTCAATGAAACGAACTTCTAACGTCGAACATTGGTTCAACAAAAATTGCGAGCGAGCTGTCGCCTCCAAAAATCTCGCCTACCGGCAGTGCAAACTTGGAATAAATGAAAGCAAAGAACTTCACAGTCAGATAATAATGATACACTGCCTGCCAATTCCAACTGGTCTAGATCCTTCTAATCGGTCTCTAAAGCTGTTAATCAAAACTTTTCAAAATCCTCAATTCCACCACAAACGCAAACCTACTAGCTGAACAATCTGTGTCCCACTTCACAGCCGATTTTCTTGGAAAGGCACCACCCACTATTCCCACACTAGAATCCACAATGAAGGAGATTACTTTTAGACAACATCTAGTCAGGCGAATTTTGAAACAGCTCAAGATCAACAAGGCGTCTGGTCCTGATGAAGTGCCCGCCATCGTACTTAAAAGTGCGCAAATAAATTCAGATCAGTATTTTACAGACTTTTCAACGTGTCTTACAAGGAAGGGGTTTTTTCTTTTTCTTGGAGGATTGCACGCGTTCAGCCTATTCAGAAAAAGGGCAAGAAGAATCTCCCAAATAACTGTAGATCAGTCGCCTTGCTATCAGTGATATCAATAATGATGGAGAAAGCAAGCCGTGAAGCACTACATCCTCAAATATTTGGAAGGCTTCAACATCTTGAGCGATCATCATATGGCTTTCGGAAACAAAGTTCAAAAGGCGGCCTTCTATCGTATGTCACCCATTTGGAATAATGCAATCGAGGAAAACGGAGAATAAAGAGTTGTTACGCTTTATGTTTCTGAGGCCTCTCTCTAACAATGTGTGGCATGAGATTTTGCTGGCCAAACTTTGATGCTGTGGCTTGTCGGATTATTTTTCTGGATGGCTCTCCAGCTTCCTGGAAAAACTTTCTTTGCAAGTGGCCGTCGATGGATAGCTCTCGAATACTTCCACCATCAATGCTGGTGTTTCCCAGGGATCCATATTGTCTCTAACACTCTTTTCATTGTGTATCAATGACTTATTGGAAAAAATCAAGAATCCAATATATTGCTTTGCTGACGACAGCACACTTGTTACGTCATTTAATTTGGATTTCAGCACATCAGCTGGGAATGCATATCTTCACCGGCAGCAGAAGGTTGCTTATCTTAATGAGGATCTAGAAGTGATTTCGAATTGGGATGAAAGTAATCAGGTTAAATTCAATGCCACAAAAACCCAGGCATCGGTTTTCTCCAAAAAGATAAATGTGTCCGAACCGGATATAATAATGTCAGGACAGAAAATTTTGCTTTCTGCTTCGATAAGTTTATTGGGAGTTAAAATGGACACTAATATGTCTTGACACAGTCTTGTCGCTGGAATTGCAAAGGCTGCTTCTCAAAAGCTTGGAACACTGTTCCGAACCAGAAAACTGTACACACCTCAGAAACTTTTGATGCTTTATAAAGCTCAGACTCGACCTTCATTGAAGTATTTTTCTCATGTATGGAGCTCCGCCCCTAAGCTTGCCTTTAAGCTGCTGGATTCCATTCAGAAAAGAGTCATCCGCCTGATTGGAGACGCGAACATCACGAGCAACCTTGATAGTCTGGAACATCGAAGAAAGGTTGGAGAGTTGTCTCTCTTCTATAGATACTTTAGTGTTCAAGTTCAAAATACGTTTTTCTCCGTTAACTAGCTATCGCACCCCTACGAACGGCAACCCTCAGAAGTCGAAACTTGTGCAAGCTAAGGACTAACGAGGTCTTACCTTTTAACGTGTGATTCCTAACACGGGTTGGACGATAGCAAGTGAAAATCGAGCGTTCAGCGTGGGACTTGAACCATCGACTCACACATAGGCCGATTGACTGAGCGAACAAAGCGAACCGCCCGGCTACCGACCAAAGTGATTTGGCACATTTGATTTCATCAAGAGCGGTACATATCACAAATACGCGACGGACTGTGGCTGCTCATCGTTTGGAAGTTCAACTCAGTAGATCTCGAACTTCACTGTTCAAGAACTCTTTCATTTAGATAACAGTGTTTATGTGGAATGAACTCCCTGGAACGTTTTACCAAATGGATTTAATCTCCAATTATTCAAATCTAATGTGAATCGCTACTTTCGCACAGTCGTCGCCCTTAGAGCGCCTTAAGGATTTTTTTGTGGTGCTTGTGTTTTGTTTAAAAAAAACTAAATTGCTTAGATAATTTCCCGGGTTTGGATTTATTTTACTGCACTATTAGTCATAGGGAATCGCTCGAATTCCTGGAGTTATTTACGTCCCAACTAGCTTGATTGAACTTAATTGGACGGTCGTGGTCATTGTGTTCTATGTACAGTGCGATCGAAATGACTTTAACACAGCATCGCGACGACGCTGTGCGTTGGCGTGGATGCGGGTGAGTCATTCGAATTAGAAACGAGAGCAAATTCGAGAAACCGTAGTGGCTGTATTATCAAATTCCTGGAAAGCACAAGAAGTATTAATAATTTTCGATGGTATACTTTAGAAATTGTATACTCCTCTTATGAGTAAAGGAAACAAACATATTCTGTGGTTATATAAATTCTAGGAACTCGCTTTGAGCGGAAACTGCCATGAATGTATTTGTTTGTATTTCAGACTATACCGCATAAAATTTTTGAAACAGAAAGGTTTTGACTTTCTACTTCTCCATCTTTTTGCAAAAACAAATTAAATGAAAAAGTAAATTGATGGATGTAGCCGTTCTACGTGGTAGGAAATCATAATGAAAAAAAGAGAATTAAAACTTTCTATGTTTTTACCACTTTTATTTCTAACTAACGTTACTGCAGTTACTATAAAAACATTTTAAAACTCAAACATTAAACTAAAAATAATTAGTTACATTAGCCCTTATATAACACCCCTTTAGGTAATAATAGAGATACTTAGCATAATTGAGTACCTGAATTTAGTTTACTTGTGACAATGTGGATACGCTAATGTGAAAACCAGTAAGGAAAGTAGATCCATTTGATCATTTAACAGGTTGCACCCGCAATGTTTATGCTTATGAATTTCTAGGGATTCCAAATAATTGAGTTTGGAATCCTTCCTTGCATAGTGCAAAATTTCCGTATCGTTTAGATTCGGGAACTTGTGGTTGCATGCCAAGAAATGGTTTGACAACGTCGAATCATTTTTACCTAGTCTGGAGGACCTTTCATGTTCAGCATACCGTTTTTTGAAATGTTGAGCACATTGTCCCACATAAACACCCTCAGAAGTCGAAACTTGTCCGAGCTGAGGACTAACGAGGTCTTACATTTTAACGTGTGATTCCCAACACGGGTTGGATGATAGAAAGTAAAAATCGAGCGTTCAGGCTAGGGCTTGAACCATCTACTCACACATCAGCCAATTGACTGAGTGAATAAAACACCCACGTCGAACCGCCCGGCTACTGACCGAATAATGTGAGAGCTAACATCATAGTAGAAGCAAGTTTATGAAAAAAGTAAAGTAAAATAAGAAAAAAAATTAAACAAAGTAAGAAAGTTGAATATACACTTTCAAGTAGAACGTTTATTAAATAAATAAAAAAAAATCGTTTCATATTTTATTTTATTCCGTATTTCCTTGGACATGCGTCAAAACCTCATGTCTACAACCGAACTTCAACTTGTGATGTAATTTTTTTTTTGTAAAGCTATTAATATGTTGATGGATGAAGATATTATGAGTTTAATAATTGTGTTATTAACAACTACGGCACTGATGTGTTTACTAAATAAATGGAAGCCGAAACGGTACAAAATCCACACTATGGATAGACAAAGAGGAAAGATGGAGTGTTACCAGAAATTGGTGAAGTTTTTAAAAGAATATGATAGGGAGCAATTTTATAAATACACTTGCATGTCACGTGAGTTGTTCGACGATTTGCAGCCGAAATAACTCCAATGGTTTTCCAAGCATTTTCCCTCATTAATTTATTTTTGAATCTTGGGTCTCTTTATCATATAGCTGTGGAAACCCCGATGCCTGTCCAATTAGCAAGCAATGTTCTTGAAAATTTGAATCGAAAATTTAATCTACAAAGCTAGACGAGTCCTTAAACTCAACGATTGATACGATGGTTTTGTCTATTATGCCCGTATTCGCCGTTTTCTCTGTAAAGCAAAGCTTGCGCAAGCCCGTTTGAAACTCAACCCAAGCTTAAATGTTTGCGGTATGCAAACAGAACACAGAACAATAAACGTAGCTTAGCCAAGCGCCAAAATAACTTGGCAACGTTGTATCTTTTTGGGGATAATTACTGTTTACGAGTCAATTTTCAAATTACAAGAACCGAATGTGAGGTTGGAGTTTCGGCGGTTTACTTTTATCTTGTTGCCGAAAAGTATCAGAATCAGACAAAAGAACATACTTACCAGTGAATTTTCATATCTACCACTAGCGAAATGAATGAAAAAGTACGAGTTCCAAACTTTACCTCAACGGAAAATTAACTTTTGCAAATCAATCATAGGCTCCCTGTATTGCAAAATATGATCTGACTGACCACTTATAGAGAGAGAAATGTTCTACTCAGGACTACCTGCATCTTGGCTGATGGTCAGCTCTGCTGATCAATAATAATACTATAAAATCACTCATGAATTCGCTATTTTACATTTGGTCAGTTATATCTTATGTGATTGTATTAAAAAAAAATAAAACCAATTGAATGTTTTTTTAGAAATCGTTTTCGAATTCTAAAGCATCTTCTGTGAGCTTCAGCACATATAGTGTTGTCAGCTTGGTCAGCCCCATTCTTCTATAAAAGGCCATATCATCCATCTCTTCGAAATAGTTGGTCCTCCTAAAAATTCTTTGTGGATATCCAAAATCAATGATGTGTAAGATGCCATCATCGTTTTCCAGCATGATTTCATCTTCCAGTTCCATCATTCTGCAACAACAGATTTTAATTTCACAAGTCCGTTTACTAAATCAATTCAGCAAAACAACACTTGCATTATTTCCAAAACTAAAGAATAATAAGTGAGGTTATGATGTCTACATAATCATGCCTTTACATATAAAGTCACTGAATTTGGCCGCAGGCATTTGTTGATAGGGTGCATAAAAAACTGAAACGTTAAGTGAGCTTACCCTTTAAGCTTCGCTTACTGGTATACGGCGAATACGGGCATTAGTTCATTCAAAATCTTAGCGTGTTTCTATTGGTTGAACCAGGAATTTTCTGTTGAATTCAAGAACTCGCCTTTACTTACGAGTGTGAAGGCAGCCACGGATTTCTAGCCATGGGTTTGTAGCGTGAGCTTACGGCACACGGCGTCAGCGGTACCCAAAATG
>WOGP01024412.1:0-10592 GCA_015342065.1 Leptinotarsa undecemlineata
AATGATGTCTCATTCGATTCCAATACGAATGTTTGGAATACAAACAGAATAGAAAAAAGTGTTTTTCGTATAATTCGTCGTTCATGTAAAAGTATCTGTTTCGAAAGTATTTTTCTTTCATGTAACTCAATGTTTATATCAAAATAGCGTTTCAATATGGCTGTTTTTCCAGTTTGTGCCTGAAAGTTACTTCTTTGCCTGATCTACTAGTTATTTATTTATAACTGATTCCTCCCTTTCTTTGGAAGATTCACACTTTTTTGTATAAATATGGAAAAGTAGAAGGCCAAAAACTCTCTTTCACAAAGATTAATTCCTTCTAAAAACATACCTTTTCAATATAAGAAATACTCTATTGTGAGGTTTTCACTACACAGTTTCTAAAAATCGTAACGTGTTCATACTCGTATAGATACGTATGAAAACACCTGGAGACACTATTGTATAGCAGAACACTTATTGGGTTTTTGTGTAACTGTGAATCCGTCACATATTCATTTTGTTCAGTTTAGAAAATTACAATTATTTTCAAAAACTGAGGCAATATTTCGAAATTCTTTTCAATTTGGCAAAAATTCAAGATTCTTGAAAAAGAATCTAATGTAGATAAAAATTTTTGTTGAACTTTCTTTCTTTCAATGATTCAGCTCCCATAGCCAATTGCGGAGCACATTCACATTTATCGTCAAATAAAAATTGTGGGTTATCCTACTATGAAACATAAGTTTGTTCGAAAGTGGTTGACAATGTTTTGTGGTGCATTTCATCAGTTCGGACTTCCATTGTCTGATATGATATAAATTGATCTGAAATTCATGAAAGAATCAGTGAAAAATTAAAAAGATTAGATGAAAAATAACAGTTTTATTAGACAAAAAACTGAAATTACATGCAAGCAACAACAAAAAAAAATTAAAAATTGAACCTAGCTGACAAATTCAAGAATTATTAACAAGAAATGAAAATTAAAATCGAAAGATTCCAAACCAAGTTGCTTCACATTTCAATTTTCATTTATTGTTAATATTTTTTTTTTCAGGTGGTGGTGACAGTTACTTGTATGTTATTTCATGTAATTTCATGTAATGAGTAATTTCAGTTTTTTGCCTAATAAAATTGTTATTTTCAGCTGATTTTTTAATTTTCACAGATTCTTTCTGGGATTCAAATCAATTCATTTCATATCAGAAAATGGAAGTGTTCAAAAATTCACGGTAACTATGTGATCGCACATAATGTTATTCAATAATAATTACCAGAGATTGGATATTACTGGAGTGTTTTCCCAACACCAAACCGTTATTTCAACACCTAGACACGTGTTTCGATCACCAAGTGATCACCCTCAAGAGGAAAACTGAACAGTTCAATTTTTCTCTTGAGGTGTCGAGGTATTAAAATAACGGTTTGGTGTTGGAAAAAACTCCAGGAATATTCGTTACCATACCAAAGGTCCCAAATAGTGCATCGCAAGTAGCAGCGATGTGCTTTGTGTTATTCTGTTTGCTACGAATATTTGAAACTTATATGGTTCATTTCGAATCCAAACCAGAACTACCCGTGAATCATCCCAACAATAAATAGAAACAGAAATAAAAGAACATAGGCTTCCACAATCAGATTTTCGATTGAGCAAAATAAAATTTTGACTGGTAGGCATTGGTCGAATGGAGGTTGAAGTACCAAATTTTTTGTATACTAATGTAGCAGACATCATCGATGCTATGCGGTTTCAATGCTAGGGCGAAGGTTATACCAGTAGATTATTGCAACAACTGGTAGTTATAAGGTTACATTTCAAAAAAGATGACGAAATGAAAATGGGGAACTCTAGACCAATATCATCGATCAATAACCTGAATGAGTCCATGGAGAAAAGCTCAAACAACGAAATATTATGATCACTGCGATTCAATATCGAATATACGATTTGGGTTTAGACAGTAAAAACGCTCTACTGATGCAATTTTGCAAAATTTTGCAATAGCCTTCGATATTGTTAACCACAAACAGTTGTTGGATGTAATGGAAGATGTGAGAAACCGAGGAGAATTTTTAACATTATTATGAAGTTATCTTCAAAATAGTAAAACGCACGTTATGGAAATTTTTACTGCAATGAGTAACCAAGCGAATTTTATTTACAGGAACCCTATGGGTTTCAATATTTTTTGGTGTGAATGAATGACATATTCAAAATTCAAACGGAAGGCTAGCTTTTAGTCATTCTGATTATACTATCATGATGAATACTGCGAACAACTGGACTGAACTCAAAAATTAAATTGAAACCGACTTCAATATTTGGTTAAATGTATTGTGGCATAAATTACTCAATATCGATTTCGATGAAATCGTATTTGTGCCCTTGAGTTGCTATGAAAATAAACTGACAATAGAAAAACTGATGATAAAATTTCAATTGAATGAATCAGAATGGAATCAAAGTAATTTCAAAAAACTAAATATGTTGATATCATCATAGATTCACATCTAAAATGGGATCATCATGCCAATGCTCTGACGAACATACTCAGAACATACTTTGATTTTGAATACTTTCTCATCATACCATAGCTGCAAATAGTGCATTAGGCTGTGTGGGTCGCATTTTTTTATGACACAAATCTGAACACAAAGAATTTTTTTGCCAGATATATATTTTAAAATCCTTCCTTAGACCTAAGGAGCACCTATATATCAAACTTCAGCTCTATAGGACTTACCAGTACGGAGAAACAGAGATAAATGAGTGTAAGGTGATTTTGAATATTTTATTCATTTCATGATTAGGTATGCAAATACTACTCTTCTTCCTATGTTCCGTCATTTTCATAGTGTAGATTTGTTCAGTCATAAAATTCATTTTCATATTGTATGTAAATGTAACGTATAATGTGTGAATGAAGTATAATAAGATTGGCTTCGTATAGGAAACAAGTAGTGGTGTTTTAAATGAAATTTGTGAAAATCATCCAACCGAATAACTTATAACTTTTGAAGTATTTATAGATATGAATTTATTAGAGGATTATATAAAATCATACATTGAATTTGTTGATTATTGCTAACCGAAGAATCATTGGAATTTCTTCACAACTTTTTTTTGTTTTATGGTTGTGCCATGAAAACAGGAATAAATTGGACACAAGTAGAAGATTGTCGTGGACCTGTTTGGCTGCACTGATAAATAATAGGCTTGAAGTGGCTACTGCTAGAGACAGCCGGAATCTCGGATATAAAGAAACAGAGCATTGTAAAACAACAGCTTTTAGTTTCCTTGGTGGTTTCTGGAAATAGAATGTCCATCAGGATTTCTAAGGGATTTTCATAAGGTTTAGTATATTAACCCTAGAATGAGACACTGTATTCTGTTATCATTCATTGACACTCTTGATTCCTAATTTAGTGACCATGTAATTTCAACATTGATCTGAAATGTTTTGTTGATCAAATCATTTCAAGATTGGTGAAGTGAACCGTATGTCTTGTTTCGTTAGAATTCTGGAAGTGTCTTCCATCCCGTTGTAACAAGGTTTATCTACAGTGGCAAGTATTGAGAAGTAGTAAATTATTCTAAGAAACTTCTGTAGATAGCGTCCAAATAAGAACATTCAATTTGATAATCCTTTTCAGCACTTATAGTTGAACTTCCATAAGAGGTCAAGAACCGACCTACGTCCTTGCCTCCGCAGATCAAGAGCTAGTGGCTGACGATCCAGAAAACGAGTGAGGAAACGTTATGAAATTGGTGTCCAACGTGATGCCTCATTTTTTAATTGCATGAGTTCGGTGCCAATGTGTGTAGATTTTCATAATGAGAAATTAGCGCTGTTAACTTGTGATATCGAAAGGATTTCAATTGTTGCTCTGGGAGAAACTCCAAAACGAACAAAGATATATCATATAGTATGTTATGATGGTTGAATTTTAGTATATTGGTTTCGTGGAATATTTGTAGCATGTGATTTGATATAGATCTTTCAAAGATGAAGTGCATGGTTGGCGTGAATTAGTTTTTCGATTGGAAAGTGTATTTCTACCTTCCATTTATGTTGCAACCTATCGACATTTATGTTGCAATAGTGCAATGTCTCTCCAATTGATTATGATGAATGTTTTGAAAGTAATCAGGAGAGAGGAGTTCCATTGATTCTGAAAGACATCAATAGAAGAAAGGATATTATCTTCCTTTGAGAAAAGTCGATAAGGCTACACAAATTGAACATAAATATTCACCACCTAAATCATTCAATTGTCTTGAATCTGATTTTGCTTATATAGAATCATGTTTTGAGAGTAAGAATTGAAATAGGTGTAATAATAAGAAACGATTCTAATTTTCAAAAACATTCAATAAATGTCATAGAATGTCATTCAAAGTTGACTTTGACCCTTATTCAAATTTCTTTGGTTTGGGAACTGTATTCAAATTACTTTTGGTGAAATAAACAACATGCAGTACATTTAGATGAGAAAATCAACTGTCTCATCTTGAACTGAATGGAATTAAACAGAATCGAAGTAAGAAACAAGTAATAATCATTTACATGAGAAGTTTCTCAACTTCTGAGAGTTGTCATTCGTATGGGGGCGGCAGCTGATTAACGAAAAAACAGATTTTAAACAGATTTTTTAAACATATTTCAAGTGGAGAAAAACTTAATTCCTAATAATTTAACGAAAATATCATTCATTCGAAAAAAAAATTAAATGATCTTTCGAAAGTAAATGGGATTCAATAGGGTCTGACCCTATTGAAGTTTTCACCATTTTGTACGATGAACTATAGGGTTATGGATATTGTAACAAATTAAAGAACTAACTGTGTTGAACAAATTTACTTTTAAAAATAAATCACTATCACAAATAATTTATATACAACACTTATCTACTAACGCTCAATTTATCTTCACTGGTCTTTGAACGCATGATTCGCTTTCTAGCTACAGACTCCCTCTCTTAGCGGGGACCTGACCTTTAATATTGGTAACGAACATTCTAGATACCTCTAGCGGTTGTTTCGGTACTTATCTATTCTTTTCGCTGCCGTTCGCGGTGTGTCATGCGTCTCCTGGACGAGATATCGGTCAGGGCTGGCTTCAGATTAATTACAATGCTCCGTTCTTAAAGACGTTTCGCCCCGAAATGTCATCCATGGCATGTGTCGATACCTGCAGGACTCCCCATATCTGCACTGTGAGGTTCGATGGAAATAACACTCCACAGTCTTCAAGCTCGGTCGTGGAAGATGGCTACCACACACCAAAATCTTGATGCTGCTGGATCTAAAGATCGTTTCCAACATGCTTCTTACAATTCCCCAGTCCAGCCTGTCGAGCCCAGGCTAATTTCGGGATTACCAAGTCCACGAGATTCTGGTCGGGCATCATCTCCTGCAGTCTAGTAAGACTCCTCCAGACATCTTCATAGGACGGTTTGTCTAGAGAATGATTTCTGGTCACCAAGTGAAAGATGTTTCTCTGACCCTTCTTCAACTATTGTACTCCTTCGACTTCTGGATTCTGTTCTCGTAATGTTTAGAGCTGACCGAATTTCTTGTTAGATACCACAGCGATACCCTTGTGCATTTAAAGATCCTCTGCCACGCAGTGAGCTAGTGTGTAATCAACTGGAACCTTGAAAAGGTCTCGTGGCTCTTCTCGAATTACCCCATGTACGACCTTCTGTCCGTTCGAGTATAAGAACATAAAATGCTGGAACCTCATTCCATCCTCTGGTAGTCTGAGTGCGCGAACTTGGTCGTGATTTCCTGCATAAGGAGCCAATCTATTAAAATGGACGACCCTAGGCTTTTCCCGAGGTGGCTTATGGATTTGGTAGACGAGGTCATTAATCTTTTTCATGATTTTGTACGGACCTTCCCACGAGTTTCACAACTCCGGTAATGAACCACGGCGTCGCTCAGGGTTGTACAGCCAAACTAGGTCACCCGTTTCGAATTCTCCAGCATTCGCCTCGATGTCATAGGCCTTCTTCATTCTATCCCTGGCACTCCGGATTTTCAGATGGACTCGTTTGTGGATTTTGTTCGGCGAGGTCGATGGCGATTTTCTCTAATGGAATACCCACGTCATACTGGCGCATTGGAGCTTTCGGTGGTAGCCAAGGTCCGTTACTTTCAGCGCATACATCACACTTTCTGCACCAGTCCTTGACAACGGCTTGACAATTAACCCAGTAAAACCGTTGTCTTACTTTCTGGAAGATCTTCGTTACCCCCAGATGTCCTCCAGTGACCCCATCGTGGATTTTTTTGATTTCTTCTCCACCGTCTTCAGACTCCGACACCCGTTTCAGAACACCGTTTTTCATGAAAAGAAAGTTCCATTGGGCCCAGTAGGACTCAACAGCTGGCGAATAACCTGCTACCTCTAGCTTCGATGGTCTTTGATTATTTTTCTTCCATCCGATGACTGAACCAAGATATTTCTCTTGGTCTTTACTGATCATATTATTCTCCCAGTTGTCGTCTAAAGCTGTAGTTCTACAAATTGCTGCTTCCTTCTCTTCTGCTCTTCGATATTGTGAGCAGCCATCGGGACATGGTATCCGTGACAGGGCATCTGCGTTTTTTACGGGGGCTTGCTGGATACAGGCTGTTGATTGCCCCTTCTCATGGAACCTCTCTAATTTTTTTGATTTGCTGTTGGTCCTTTGAATACTTGGGCATTTGCTACGCATATGCCCAATTTTCCCACGGTTCCAGCATCTTATTTGTTTTCTCTCAGACAAAACATCTTTTATCACCTTTCTAATGGTGGCCTCAATGTCAGCAGAACCCTGTCCATCTTCCTCCATAGTTTGAACTTTGCTCTGGCTTTTGCAGGATTGTTTTGCAGCCTCAAACTCCAGAGCTCTTGCCAGTGCATCCACGAGATGTTTAGGACGAGCTAGCGTCAAAGCCTGCCTCGTTTCTTGGTCGTGAAGGCCATCCAAGAATGCCTGAACTGCTAACCGCTGCATTACATTTTCCGGTGTAGCAGGATATGCCAGACGGACCAATCGAGCAATGTCGGCTTCAAACTCCTGTAGGGATTCTCCTGATTTCTGGTAGCGGTTCTTCAGCTGCGAATGGTAAACGTGTTCTAGGTGTGCCTGTCCATACCGTAGCTCAAGATGCTTTATAAGTTGGCCATAGTCTTCCTGTTCTTGGGCTGTGAGGGTTTGCAGAATATTCGTTGCTTCTCCACGCAACGCTAATGTTGATGCTACAGCTTTTTCTCCTGAATTCCATCCATTTGCTCAGTTGCTCAGTTTCTTCACAAAATGTTAATTGAAACTCAATTTTGTCCTTTCTCTTCTCAAAAGCGAGTAAAAACCATGATTGGAAATCTAAATTACGTTCTTTCCGAGTATTCATGAATTTAGATTTGTACCTAACCCCTATTTCTTTTTGAATAAAATTTTCCTTACACCCTGCTTCATATAATCGATTTTTTGTGATACTGTGTGATTCAATCAAAATTTGAAATAACAAATAATTGAACATCTACATTATATTTATTCGAAATATGTTTTTCAAACGATGTTCTCCTCAACGACTTGCTTGAATTTGACCATTATTTCCGACACAGTGCTGAATTGAAACTTTCTTTCTGGACATCGCTCATTGAAAAAATTAGCAACTTTTTTGTATCTTTTCACCACATATTGAAACAATTGATATTCAAACCTGTAATATAATATTTTGTCCCACTGGTTAATTGTATTCGATTTGATTAGGGATATGCATTAAAAGTCCCAGTACCTCAGTAATTCAACCAAATAGTATTCAATATTTTTCAAGATATAGCAAGAAAGTTGAGATCAAGGTTTTTTTTTAAGTTTTCTTTCAATTCTCCCGAGTTTTTCAGTTGTATGCACTCAATGAAAGATTATGACTTTGCTATAAAAAACATAAAGCTATTTAGACACAGTTGTGCTCTTGTTCATGAAGTCCAACATAAATATTTTTTTCAAATCACAACTTTCTTGTGAATTATATTTCAAATAATACAAATTCATATGAAAACTGATTCACTCAATACGTTGCTTCCGAAGAAATCAATTTGAACTCAATATATGGATGTTTTTTCTATATGATAACGTTATTTATCATAAATCAATGAACTTTGGTATACTGCCATAAAATTGTAGAAGCAATAACTTTTTTGAATGACTTTCGAAATTCTGGTATGTTCTGACTAGTCTGCACAAACCAAAACCATAATACAGTTTCATGTGAGTTTGATGATAAAAAACTCCCATATGTTGCAGATTTCAATGGTGACACTGTGTTATATTCAGAAGGGTGAGTAGCTGCTATTTTAAAACGCTTCCTATGACTGAACAGATATTCTGTTAGGTTCACATTCAAAAAATATACGCCCTTTGTGTTTGTCCAAAAGTAAAAACAGACAATTAAAAACTATGAATATCTATGATGGAATTGGCCGATGAAAATCCATAACTAACGTATTCAAAAAACACTTCATTGTTAGATTTCACTGGAGTGAAGAAATGGCCCAAGACGCCATTGTATGGCGAAATACGTGTTACATTTTTGTAAAACTGTTTAGTGATAATCTCACAATAAAGTGTTTTGTGAATACTATGAATATTCAGCAACAAAATGGAAAATAAAGACTATAGTTTTCTTCATGTCCTGAAGACGCCAACTTGGACGGTGATATGCGCTTCGAGAAGCGTGTTGCATTTCTGACGATTGAAAAAAGTGCTCATTTTGAATTCATTCTACGCCAGGGGGTACAGTTTTACTTATAATGAGATAGGCAAAATTGAATTATAGCAACTACAGTTCTATCTCCTTCATAAAATAATATACTTATGAATAATAAAAAATTTATTGAATCACTTATTTGGCGATAATACATGCAGAACCTCATCGAGCCGTCCTTCTTCTTTACTAATATGACTGGGGAATACCAGGGGCCGTCAGAATGTTCGATGACTCCTTTTTCCATATCGCTGACTATCTTATCTGCCTCTTTCTTCTTGACAAGCGGGTTTCTTCTAGCTAATTGCCGGATTGGTCGGGCATTCCCAGTGCCGATTCTGTGCTAAACCACATTCGTTCTGCTGCCTTTTCCTTCTCCAGTATCAAAGATTTTCTGGTACTTCTTAACTAACTTCCTCAGTTTGTATCGGTGAGTTGGTGTTATGACCTTGTAGGAAATGTCAATCAACTTCTCCAACTCTTCAGGTAAGTGGTTGGCTTGGTTAACCGAACTGCGAACACTCAGTATCACAGAGGATAAAGATGAACAGTGCCCTAGTATTGTTCCTTTCTTCCAGGTCACGGAAAAGTAGTTGACATTCATGACCCTGACGAGCAAAACTTCATCAACACGCAACAGGGTCTTCCCCAGCGCGATTCCTTGTCTAATTTTCTCATTATGTATATTGGGCTCGAAAATTACCATCTTGCCGCTGCTCGCACTTCCGTCCAAGCGAGCCCTGTCAGGTACGCATACGTCTTCTGCGAGTAGGACCCTGATCATCTCTTCGCTTCTTCCATGAAGCACCAGCTCTTTTCCGTCCGTATCAGCAGGTACTTCTTCATCTTCCTCGATAGCTCGAACTTTGCTCTGGCTGTTGCTGGATTGTTTTGCAGTCTCATACTCCAGAGCGTTTGCCAATGCATCCACGAGATGTTTGGGATGAGCTAGTACCAAGGCCTATCAGTTTATGTTTCCGAAGTTCGGTACTGTCCACTTCGCGAAACACAACGAATCACCAATCTCTCTGCGCAAAAAAATAAGGTTTTATAGTCAATTTCACCGTAATACAAAGATTGTCCAACAAGCGCTCACATATTTATTTTAAAAAATCACTCATGACCACCTATTGAAACAAATTAAATAATTAACTACTGTCTCAAACAAATTGATTTCTGAAAATATTTCACTATCACAAACTAATTTATATTCAACACTTACCAATTCATTTCCACTATTTGAATTCCTTGTTTATCCGCTCGATTCACTTTCTGAACTCAACTGCCCTCTCTGGGCGAAAGCCAGCCTTATATATCGGTAGAGATTCATGATAGAATTATGTAATCTGTTCGATACTCCGGTGTGTCAGACTGCATTCTGCATGTATTTATTCGATGAATCGGCTGGCGTATGGGTCAGAGGCGGCTTCAGATTCATTACAATACAGTTGTGTTTACTACAAAAAACATTATCTATGTTTTACTAAGTAAATATTTTGCAAATAAAATAAAAAATAAAATATGCCTGACAGTGATAATTTAGTGAGTGAAAATGAGAGATGTAACGAAAGAAAAACTGAAATGGGAAAACGTATCAAAATTGTTTGGGTTCCTTCGCACGTTGGAATAGTTGGCAACGAAACTGCAGACACATTAGCTAGAGAGATCAGCTCAAACCCACAGAGTCTATCAACGTGCTGTGTATCGCATGAAGATTTGATCTATAGAATACGACCACTAACAATAAATACATGGAGTGAAAGATGTAAGCTCCGGAGAATAACAAGTTCAAAACAATCAATCCTAGCTTAAACTTCCAAAACTATGTATCATTCTCTCGTAAACATCAGAC
>WOGP01024515.1:0-10871 GCA_015342065.1 Leptinotarsa undecemlineata
CACAGCGCTCCATGCCTATTTCACGCATATACCACATTCTTACACACTTACAATAAGTAAGCTATTTTTTGTCTACACTAGAAATTACATAAAAATTATTTATATGGCAAAACAACATTTGCCGGGTCAGCTAGTAATATATAATTTTCAATATAAAACTGAATTAGCCCGAATGAGCCCATTGTTTAGATTTTCTGACACAGTAAACACGGGTAACGCAATCGCGAATAGGATAGAATTTATCAAGTACACTAAACTTTGTAAGTAATAGGAAACTTAATTCAACAAAACATTCGTGATTCAACACCAAAATTTTGAGCCGCCATAGGTCTCATGAGTGTTGCTAGACTGAGACATATGTCGAGTCGAAACACAAATGGTTTGTTTTTGAGCTCTGATTTCAACTAGTTGCCTCGCAATGAAAGCTACAGAGAAAGACATTCGGCGATCAATGTTAAACTTGGGTAACTGACCACTTTGGAAGGGTTATTCTTCAATGGCAGTTAAGGCCAGCAATGCGTTCGTGAATCAATTTTTATCACTGATGTGAACTATTGCAGGTCGAAACAGAGCTGTTTTGTGTTGGATCACAATGGCTTTGATTCTGGACGCTCTAGTTTCAACATATTAATCATGTTGCGAATTACTGTCACTGATTATGTGTTCATAGGGTTCATTATTCTAGTTATTCATTAATTGCGAGTATTTCCAGATGAATTTTCGAAATCATCCAGAAAACTGAAATTTCATCGAGCCCTATAGAGTACATTGATATGAAATTTGATAATATTAACGTAAAAAATTCAGAATGAATCAATTGATCATTATTGCTATAAGTAAAGTGACTTGATATAAGTACATTGCGAAATGACAAAAACAAAACTGGCGAGTATTCGAAAAGGGAAATCATTCCGAATATTCATCTTGTCTTAATCTCCAACTGGATTGGAATGATATTTCATGTGATATTTGTTCTTAATTTTGGTGTATAGAAGTTTCATGAAATTCCATAATTGGTTTAGGAAGTAATAATCTATAGACTTTCATCACAACCTTAATGGCGAACAGAAAATAGAAATTAACTTCAGAAAGATATTTCATAAGATTCTGGAAACAATTAGAAATCACATATTTTCCACAATATAATCAAACAACAACTCAAGGGATTATTCATACTCCTTTATTGCGTAGTGGCCCTACCCATATATCCAGAAACTGAATATTTTTTCGCATCACGTACCAGCTGGTCTATATTCTTATTTTTATTACCAGCCATCAGTAAAGCAGAATGTAAGCGAGTTGTTAACCAAAACATTAAAAATGCCGATAAAAATAACAAACATCCTAAAATAGCAACAATCACCAAAAATGTACTACAGCTGCTCTCAAGAGATGTTGTCTTGTGATAAAATTCTCCCGGTATCAGAACGGTATATTCCAAATTGCCTATGATTTTTGTGAATTGTGTGTCATTGTATTTCAGTAAACTGACATCTTCCATTAATTCAATATCGTCAACTTTACGTTTCTTCCTTCCATGGCCAGAAGGTTCATAAAGATCTAAGCAGAAATCAGGTTGACAGTCAATTACTTCCATACAAGCTTTTATTTGGGAATGGATCCAGAGAGTGGAACGTTCTTTCATTGTGCTGAGAAGAAATGCTTCAAAGTCCAGAAAAACTTCATTGGGCCTTTCTCTATATCGTGAAGGTTGATGCGGAATTATTGAGGAAAAATCTCTGTTTCTGCATCTGGAAGAAATCAAAACAAATCAAAATGAGTTTGAACCATTTCACTCGAAACCAATAATGAAAATATATAATTCTTAAATACATTATGGATTTCAATTTACGTTTCAGTTTACAACGAATGCATTTTCACTGAATCAAACATATATATGAAATCGAGAAAGGTTAATGCAGTCATGGTGCTAGGAAATTACTCCATGAAAATCAAAAGTTAAATAGATAATTATTATTCTGATCATTTCCATATCGGCTGAAATGGATGAAAAAATTATTTATCTGTTAACGGGGGACATGGGGGTCTCACTCGACAGAGTGTCGGTGCCTTCTATATCGGGAGGGGTCATCTACAGCATAGTCTATAGCTTCCTTAACTAACGGATTATCGTGAGTTTCTCCGCAATCAAAAACTCGCTGATTCCCTCGACTGAATGGACTGCCTAATGGAAGGAAGCTGCAAATCTCCGCGGATGGCTTCATTCCGCACGAACTACGGAGCATTCACAATCATCCGTATTATCTTGTTTTGCAATATCTCCAAAGTGGAGATATTAGACGAAGCCGCTTGTCCCCAGACGCTTTAAGCATACATGATGACAGGCTTGAACATCGTGTTATAGATGGTAATTTTGTTTTTGAGGCTCATTTTACATCTTCTGTTGATCAGAGGGTACAGACTAGCTATCCGGACCTCGGTTCTTGTTTTAACGGATATAATGTGTGGGTGCCAGGTGAGCCTACGGTCTATTAGAAGGCCGAGGTACTTTATCCGCGCTTGTCAGTTGATCTCACTTCCAGAAACCCTCACTTTCCTAGCCGGAGAAGATATCTTTCTTCTCATGGTTATCGCCTCGGGCTTCGGGAAGTCCCTGGTGTAGAGCGAGTATGACGTGGGAGAGAGCACAGCTCCCTGTGACACCCCAGCGAGAATATGTCTGTTGTCAGGCAGGGGGCCCTCTACTCTAACCTGAAATGTTCATAATATGTGAAAAATCAAGAACAGTACTTGATAAAAATAACTGCGTAAACGCAAGCGAGACAGAAGTGATTCCCAAGTTAGCTTGCCAAGTTTTTATAATGGCGTTGGTGAGTTGACCAATCTGTTGCATTACATACTCAGAGTTCAGGTGAAAAACAGCTTACCCCTTGCTTCTCATATGGACCTACGATTCTGTAGGTACGCGTTGCAGATACCCGACGGAAAGAAAACAACTAACCCAGCTAATGCCACGCAGAAAGCTGAAGTAAAACCATCAGGCACCTGTGCAATGTTTTTTCATTTAGAATATTCGTCGCAAGTTACTTCCTGCATATGAAAGGCAGAAATTAATTCCACCCCGGAACTCGCCATTAAAAATGCTGGCTTGGACAACGTTCATGGATGAACAATAATAGTGGCCGAAAACTGTGAAGGCAGTGAGAGAAGGCTCATTGTGTGAGAGCAGCTTCGTTCTCATCCCTACTCCGTGACCTACTAAGTGAGAAGTGACCCCGGTAGACGCCCGGCGAAAATAACTAATATAGGGTTAAAAATGATTAAATTACTGAAATGACTACTAAAAAGTAAGAGTTGGTGATAGAAGAGTAAAAATTGAGGGTTATATGTATTTTTTAATGTCACATTATAAAAAATGACAAAATAAATAAATAAATGTTTGGGGTTACGAATATTACTGATGTTTTCGGCAAGCCAGATGTTTGTCAATTTTTGTACTTGACTACACCACGCTAATAAAGTTAATAGCCAGAAACACGTGTCCTCGGTTCGCCCTCATTTTTAAAAGTTATATCCGTGAGTTCCTTCTCTTTTTGATTCAGATAAAACACACTCCTCAACATTTTCAAGTGTAGGTATATGTTTACTCAGAATTATTATCTTTTTGCAATATTCATTCATATTTTTGTACTGACTAATCAACAGTTTTATTGACAATTCAGCTTCCATTCTCACTTAAGTTTAGGTAAAAGACCGGTGGAGGGGGAAATTACTGACGAAATCCAGGAATAAGAACAAAGTTGATAAATTGTTACTCACCCATCTTTTACAAGTGCAACGCTCCCACTCACATGAGGATCATCTGGATTCGGACTAACGGTAACTTCCATGAGTTTCACATATTTCCAAGCAGAGTCTAAACTAATTCTTGCTCGTAGCTGTAACTTGGTCCCTATAGGTACTGCTTGATCTATGGGTAATTCATTACTCGAAGAATTGGTCAATCTGGAGGATGAGGCTTCTTTGTAAAGAGCTACTTCGTATTCTAGACGACCTGGTGTTTCCTCAACAACTCCAGAAATACGAGCTCCATGTGGGCTAAAATATAAATGAACATTCTTCTTTAATTTCAATAGTGATTAAAAGTATTTATAACATATTCCACTTTGTTTGTTTGAGTCATTCAGATGAAAACACTAGTGCTAGTGCTAGTAAAATTCTTTCCACCTTTATTAGGCTCTGTGGTTCGGTTTTTGTTTCATCAAATCTATTGGAATCATAATTTTTTTGTTATCCATAACGCAAAAGTTATTGTTGGGTCCTCAGGGACTGATTCAACCCGGAATCACTGTTAGGTCGATTTGGCTACCGGATGATTCACAAAAAAACTCTCATCAGTCAATATTGTTGTAAAAAAACTCATTAATACAATGTATTTTATGATTTTCACTATTGAGGGTTTTATAAAAACCGTGAAACGTGTTTTGTATACAATAGCCTGAGGAAGCTATTAGGTTAGATACGGAACCGATCACCAAGGCATCTACAGAGGTTGTTACCATACTACGGCCTCCACCATTTACCGTGTTGACCAACGTTATTATTTTGCCTTATGCTTAGGCGACTACTTCTACCGAACCAATTCATGAACTTTGAAGAATTTGTCCAGAGAGGAAAATTGGGACAGCCTTCGTCAACACAAGTAATCTCAGAATGAAATAAGTAACCGTGTTGAACGGTTTTATTAAAAAAAGATAATAATGATGTAGATGGTGTACTAAAAACTAAAAGATAATTCGGTCCTAGGTAGCAGTCATCACACTACTCTTCTCAGCAATCAACGGTATTGATCAGATGATAGAGAGTAGTATGATGACTGCAACCTAGGACCTTCAGAATAATTTTTTGTTCACTATGTACGACATTTTTATCTTTATTTTCAATAAACCGTTTAACATTTTTTTTACTTATTTCATTTTCAAGTTATCAGTTTCCAATTTTTAGCTTTCAAATATATTTAAAAAAATAATTTTAAAATGAAATCATGGAATTATGAAACAACAACAAAAATAAATTGGCGCTCAGGGGCGACTTCATTGATTCCAGTGGCGTATTTGCTTTTTCAGCTGCAGGAAAATCCGGAAAAACTTGCAGCACCATGTCATCTGAAGATCTTGATCTGGCAATATCCTCTCTCTCTCACAAAAACAAAATGTAGGGTGTCTCCAGAAGCTCCACTAAATTCAATGCATAGCCAGAACACTTAGTGATACGACTATCGTCAACCATAAACCAGTCCGTTTCGTCTCTGACCAAGGCGTAATAATGACCAGCTTCAACGCCAGAACTACAGTGAGCAATTACTGTATGAATGTTATAATAGTGGTCTGCTAGATTAAAGTGTTCACCTATTTCGAACTTTCGTAGGATCCATGTTTGAAGATCATCAGTGTTATTATAAGACTGACTAGTGCCTCAGCTATACTTGTTTTCTTATAACAGTCACTTAGTTTGGCGCATGTTTGGCAATACAGTCGATCATCACCTGTTGAAAGTTCCATTTTCAGATGATTTAACAATAAGCGTACGGAATCATTCAATCCAGAGTATTCAGCCACTCTAACGCCACACGATACAAAATCTTAACTTGGGCGGGAGATCAAGGCTTTAACCATGATATATAATTCATTAAACTGTATTATCATCAAAATTAACTGTGTGTAGCGCATATCATATCAATCTGTCAACAGGAAGGGGGTCAAACTCCAATTACTAAATGAACCAACCAAACAAACAAGAGGGCTAGCCAAATAAAACCGTTTAAAAAGAAGAAACGACGATTGAAAGTCATACAGTCAGAGAAGAAAGAGCTGATAAATTTGCCAAACTTGCAGGCTTTCGGAGTAAAAACGGATAGTCAGTGTGGAACAGCCAAATGAAATGAATCACTGCTGACTATTGACGAAACAATCAAGTCATGAGTGTTCATCAATAGCGACTCGTGAAGAAATTGGCATCTCGATTTGTTTTTATTCCTTCTCAACTTTCCGATTTTCATGTCGGAAAAACTGCGGGATTCTGCGCGATTTGGAGCAGTGTCTACCTCATTATCACTCGTTTATTCCAGAGTTATGACTGTACAATGCCTCTGGAAATTTCCTTTGGAGTTTCCGCACAATAATATGAATGAGCCATTTACAAATATTCGATAGAAGTTGAGAGATTTTGTTTGAAAAATCACCCCATTGAGTACGCACCCGCACCCGCCCATTCTTAAAAGTTTTGGAATGGCAGTGTTCCGATGTAATATTCGGTAGAGAGAATGTGTTTGAAGGTGATTGACAATGTTTCATGATGAATTTTATTAGTTCCGACTTCCATTGTCTAATATTATATATAATATAATATATAATAGATAATATAATACAACATAATATAATATAATAGATAATATAATATGATATAATATAATATTGTGAAGTAACTTGCCTTAGAATCTCTTAATTTTTAATTTTAATTTTTTGTTTAATGGTTTTATTTTTTATTTGTATTTTATTTCACCGTAATATCTTTTAAAGGTTTTTTTTGTTGGCTTAATTTAATTGTTATTTTCAGCTATTCTTTTTTTTTAATTTGCATTGATACTTTCGGGGAAAATGGAAGACCAAACTAAAGAAATTCGGTGGAAACAGGGAAATTTCCCCACGGGATAAAATAATCTTATTTCTGCATCAAGTGTGGACGCAGTATGCTGATTTAGAGTTTTAAAATAATAAATTTGTTTTTTTTTAATAAAAGAAAACAATTGATTTTAAATAATTTAATTATTCACTGTAACTTTTCACATTTTTACTTTCTGTTGTAACTGTTTTATGTGACGTATGTATAAACACTTTTGTGTAACAACATGAATAAAGTATCTATCTATCTATCTATCTATCAATTTATTTTCAGTTTACGGCATAATCAGCCAAATACGATCTTGGAGTTCAAACACGTGCATGTTGAGAACAATCAAATTGATGAAAATTGTGTGAAATATAAAGAACGACTCTTGAATTGATAGATGAAAATATATTGAGTAGACACAAATTCACTGATTTACTGGTACTCATTAGAAATCAAAATATTGTTTTATTGTATGAGAAAAGATAATGCAAGTTCACTTAGAATTTTGCGTGAATTCTTTTGTTAAGAGTGAGAAAATAATGTTGATACTCACAAACTACCAGCAAACCCAGCTGCCTTATTTTCAATTACTGTGGGCTCTGGAGGTTTGCACATAATTATCAGTTCTTGATCGGATTGCATCACCACGCCTGGGAATTGTGGAAACCATACCCTCACGTGAACGAAACCCTAAAAAAATATAGAATTTGTTAAACTTCCATCACGTATATTTCATGAGTTGAATAGGCTATAATATAAATTAGGGTATTTGAAGAGAAAAACAATGAAACTTTGGCTATGAAAATTGAAGAATATGCCGTTGGATAAAGATATGTTTGTGAAACAATAACGTCATATTTTGGAAATTTCATATTCAAAAAATAAAAACACTTTTGTCTAAATACCACTGGATTTTTTTTATTTTACGACCGGTTCGGGATCCCATTATCAAGTATAAAACTGAAATCTGAATTTGGAACCTCGATTTCATAGAATTTTCAGGTATGCTGCAAGGTCAGGTATTTGAGCGATAGGATGTCAACTTAAAATACCATTCTGAAAATTCTAGGGGTTGTAAAACTCATAAATTCGAGAGAGGAGACCTACATAAATAAATCAAATTGGTCGTTTAGGGGTATATGTTCACGCAGTCTAATTTCAAATTTTCTACCGGTTTGGTTTGTATATATTGCAGATTATTCGCCACACTCTGCTCTATATATACCTGACTTTTCAATCTATTCCGTTTGGGTTTTGCATTAAACAGGGTTCTACCTAAATTATTATTACTTGTGAAAGCTGATAATGGGATCATATCTGAAACCGGTCATAAAATAAAAGAAAATTCCAGTGGTATTCATTTCATTGAAGTGATCATGAATTACCATAAAGTAAACAAATCATCAATCACACATATTTTGATATTTCTTATTTCTTATGATGTAATACCAACCTACTATGGGCATACAAGAAACAACAATAATTATATAATATATTCTTGTTTCTTGTAGCCATTGAATGAATCTTGATTCAATGTCATCAACGAAAGTGGTGACAAAAAGCTTGGTATAAAAAACAGGATTTCTAAAGAACATTGATATTCACAAGAGTTAAAAAAGTAGATGATAGATCAACAATGGAGACATTTAATTTTACCATTCTCTCCATTCACAATTGAGATTTCATGTATTTAAAGTAAATATTTTGTCTTACAGTTTAATATTTGGAAAATGACTAATGAACTACTCGAAGCTCATCTCTGCATGTAAAAGTTAGTGTATTTTTCTGGAGAAACTGGTGAATTATTTCTTAATTTTTTTCACCTAACAATTCCGAAGTATTTGTTTTCCGGCAATTTCAAAACTTTTGATTTATTCTAATTATGCTACAAAATAAAATATATGACATCATTTCTTTGATCTGTTGATTCCCGAAGAATATTTCAATTCTAATCAGCAGGTATTTATTATTTTAGGTTTTAGGATGGTTTTAGAATTGACTAAAATTTATAAAATAATGGAAGACACCAATATTATTATGATTTTCAATCGTTTTCATTGGGAAAAGACCTATAAAACTAGCTTTAAAAATTCAAATGGGAAAGTGTACCTTCCAATGAGTTGATGGATAGATTTACTCGCACTGAGATATATACCAAAACTTATTGAAATAAGAATTTGGGTCTGCAACAAAATTCATATAAAGTTTCACGCTACAGAATAGAGAAAACTTAAAATACAATATCCTAATCTAAGAAAGATAGCCTATTGAAGATTTTTGATTTGACATGATTGTGAAACCAGCGACCAAGTAAGGAACAATTGTTTGGCAGAGGCATGCTTGGCTTCCTCTGGTGCTTCGTAAAACACTGATTAGGAATCAGAATGCCAAAACATTTCTCGCCCAGATTTGTAAGACCTATTTCAGAGCACTACTTACATTCCGTTTAAGAACTCCACATCTACTGAAATCCATAATTTTTAAATTGTATCTCGTTGCCGAAGGATCACTGGAGTCTTGACGAATTTGACACGATGAATCTATTTCCGGATCTACCCCACGATCGTCGGCAAAAATTGGGTTACCTTTGAAACCATCCGGTTTTCTCAATTTCGCTATAATTGAGTCTGTTGATCCTCCTGTATTAGTGCTACTGGCAAAGGTGCACTGTATTTCGGCAACTGAAAATGAACAAAAACAATAATATAATTCATCATGACATATTTTATTGATAAACGTGAAAATTAAAACATTTTATTAAATAATATTCATCATTTTTTCTCATTTTCGTCAAAACTGAGTGATGAGTTGTATATTATCTGATTTATAACAGAAAACAATTAGTAATCACTGCATTTATATTTCACCACTATTTAGTATTGGTATTACCCAGGGCCGTAGCGAAAAGAAAAACCAGGGGGGGAGGGAAGGAATCTTAATTTTCCCAACCCCACCAGCAAAATTTCCCAACTTTTGAAAAAATAAAATCCGAGGGATTAGTTACTACTTATAATATATTAATTTTTCTTACTTAGCTATCCAAAGATTGGCTGAATGCTTATGCCCGTTATGGTATGCACAAACAAAAATAAATATTGGTAATTTTAAATATAATAATGGGAATTATTCTACTTTGGACCTTTGGTCCTTGGTCTTCCACCATATCCATCAAATATAGGAATATTCAATACAAATGAAAGGAAACAGCACTTAAATAATATTGTGCTTATTGTTTTCTACTATAATTTTTTCTATTTTCACGGCCCGAAATTTTCCAACTTTTCCAGTTGGGAATTTGGTAAAATTGTCACTTCAAAATTTGTGGAATGTTCAACTGTTCTCTTACTTGGAAGAAATTAAACTTTTTTGAAGTTTTCAAATAACTTATAGTTTCAAAGTATGGGATCTTTAAGTTATGCATGTTGGGAAATTACAACCTTGTCCAGGTTCTTTCCCTTTCCTTATTACCTCTACATTTCTTTTCATTTTTTTTTTATTTTTTTCTATCTTCCCTTCCCAACTTTTCCCAAGTCGAAAAAGCAGGGTGCTCCTCCCCAGCCCCTCATGGCGACGGCTCTGGTATTACCACGTGATCAGTAGTTTCCAATTTTTTCTTGACTTTGAAGGTACAGATTTTGAGAAATTTCATAGTGCTTTGAGACTTCAACAAAGTCTTGACCCTGAAAAAAACTCTTGATATTACAAAAATTAGAGTAAAGATAATCTTTCTGAGGCAACGTGGAATGCCATGTTTGGGAAAGTTTATATAGGTAAACCTTTTTTATTTTGATACTCTAATATATTATGAAATATTCATTTGTATTCTAACGTCAGGTATACATACATATTACTCATAGATTCAAACACTTTCCAGACCGAGAGCCTCATCTTTGGTGTTCGTGGATTGAGTCGATCTCATAACATCTTTATGAGGTAGATGTCATCGGTTTTCCTTACTTTCCATATGTTCAAATATCCATAAATACCCAATGTAAGGTTTCATATGATCCTGATACCAGATAATAATATTTTTCCCACGGTATGGAAGAAAGCAATTGTGAAAATTGTTAAAAAAAAACAATCCATCAGAATACAAAGACCTACGCGCCATCAGTCTACTACCAACTTTGTCAAAAGTTCTTGAAAGAGCTATTGAAGTTCAGTTGAAAGAACACATTGACAATTTCTCTATACTTCCAATAACTCAATCCGGATTTCGTAAAGGACATAGTTGTACAACT
>WOGP01024543.1:0-10253 GCA_015342065.1 Leptinotarsa undecemlineata
TTTGGTGTTAGGGCAATTGATCTCGAAAAAAGTTATTCAACTTTCACACCAAAGGTTCCAATCTCATCGTTATTAGTTTAATGAAGGACAAAATGTTCCTTTTAAGTTTTAGGAATTTATCTGATGAGCTGATTTAATTTATTTTTCATATTCTGAAATGTTGAAAATCAAGATGAGAAGATTATGAATATCTTCTGCTATAACCTCTATAATTTTTATTCACTTTCAAAAATTCAATTGATGTTTGTCATGATTATTGCCATCTAGTAAAAACTAAAGGTATTTGTGTTACTACAATTCTACAGTGAAAAGTTTTCGAAATATTACTACGAGAAATGAAGAACATAATTACAAATCAGATTTAGACACCATTAGGAAATATAAACACAAACCATGTGATACTAATTATTTCGCTAGTCGGTGGAAAATGTAATATTGAAGTAGGAGACAATAGGTATATGACTTTAATATGTTCATATTTTAAGTTTTTCATTGTACCTGTGCCAACCAGTACCTATTGGAATTTTATTTTTGGAAGACTTGCCCATTAATTGATTGTTAAGATATCCAGGATGCATGTTGATATTATTATCTCAAAGACCATTCCTTCTGATAATCAGCAATGGATCTACTCTGAGAAAATGCATTAAAATAATATGCACAGCGTTCTATATCTGTTTATCCAAGATTTGTTTTGTTTTATGATGAGTCTCTAAAAATAGAAGCTCCATTTTACCAATGTCGTCAAATGTTTTTCCTAACAATCTCTGTCAATTCATTTCCCTCTTCCGGGTACAATTTTTTCACATACATGTTACCAAGTGTGTTCTCAAATAATTCCCACTTTCCAATGGCTTTCACCTAGTTTTCATGAATATTGAAGGACAATCTGTGATTGATTTAGGCCAATTGAATCGTAGAATACTATTATTATCTTGCAAACATTTCCAAAGGCATCAATACAACGCACAACATAGAATTCAAAATTATTTCATGTCCTTTTTTTTCTTCTGTACATTTTCAAATATAGCAAATCTATCAAGTTATTGTGTAGGTTTTGTATTTTATGAAATACCTTTCAACACGGAAAAAACTAGTTATTAGTACGATGAAATTGAATTTGGAAACACGGGCAAAAGAATAACAGTTTCGAATCAGTAAATCCTTATCACAACCAATCTTTCTACATTAAATGAAAATATATTCTACAATTTAAATATTGATTTCAATAATATGTAGGTATTCATACATAGTAAATAAGAATAAAAAATAAAATATTTTGTATTTCACTAAAAAAGGCATAATCTAAAAGGGAATACAAAAATAACAATATTAAAGGAAAAATAATTGATTGACTGAAATTGAAAAAGTAACCAAAATATATTCATTGAAAATACAAAAAACATCAAGCAATTGAGTAGAATGTTATCCTTGATTATTTTTTCCTATATATATTGTAAATGAATGTTTTCACTCTGGTCCAGTCTTTTTTGTAAAACACATCTGGATATTTGTTTATCAATTCCAAACATTCTTTTTTTCTAGGGGCTTTTTTGAGCTAATGTTATTTTCAAAGTAAGTTTTTACTAATCCTGCCTGTTCAGCTGTCCAAGCTGTTCTACCAATTATCTCAGATTTCAATTCAATATGTTGCTTATGTTGAGGTTTCACTAAAATAATAAAAAATAAACTTTATGATAGACAAACAATAATATATTCAAATAAAGGTACAGCAAGCGCCATACGTGACCGCAAGCCCGCCCCCATGTGCATAAACTCATTTTCAAAGTAACCCTCACTGTACAACTCTTGCAAGACATACAATTGCTCTGTACAGAAGCGTATCATTACGTGTCCTCCAATGCTGTTGGCGTTTGGCAGTGTCTGAAAAATGTGTGTTGTTTCTGAGAAAATGTCTTCACCTAAACTAAGTTTATTTTTGGATTAGTGTATAATTATATAACATTTTAATGAACTGTACTACTACCTATAATACTAAATGAAATATGAAAAGAAATTAAAAAGAAGTCATGTTCCATTTGCTACTCTAATTAAAACTAATTATAGTAACCACATCGGCCGGCAAGAGGCTTATCGGATTCCAATAGTAATTTAGTTGGGAGAGTCTATAACTGTGTGTTCGCCACCATCACGTTTGTCGCTTGCTGTAATAATTTTCAGAATAATACCTAATGAATTAGGTACTGCAACTGAATGTATGTTTTGAGTATCATCATCATTTTCCGATTCTTCTTCAGCCAACTCTTCTTGTGGGTTGATATCAATTTCATGTAATGATTTACCTTTATATATATCCACTCCTCTCTCCATCAGTAGAAGAAGTTTCGATATTTTCGCTGTCTGATATATATCCTGGGGTAACCTAATCAATAATTCCAAGAGAACAATAAAAATGCTTTACTCATATAGTTTATATTTCTTTATGATACTCATCATGAAAAATGTTAAAAGCAAGTCTTCGATACTTTTATGAGAAAAATTAACAAATTACTATTCTTGAAAACGAATATTACTTTTGAACGATAAACTTTAATTTTCTTGTTAAAGAATTTGATGAAAAACCATAATGAACGTATTGCAAAATACTTTTTGTGATATGTCTGAATAAATAAATAAATATATCTATGAGTTTTGGCACACCTCGTACAACAAAAAATATTTTGCCAGTTGTATTTTCAAACGAAAATACTCTACATTGAAGTCAGATTTTCTCATATTATTGATTAATTTGAAGATATAGAAATGACTCACAAAAAATACCATCACTCAATAATTTTTACCTGTAATAATCATTGTGGGTCTTTTCTGTGTATCCCATGAATTGTGCAAATTGTTCTGTTTCTTCCTGATTGAGATTAAGGATCTGCATAACTGTGGCAATTTGTTTCCGCAATTTGTTAGATGAAATCTGATCGGGATATTCTAAACCGGCTTCATGTGCAAATTTGCGAATGACAACATCGCCTCTTGTCCATTTCACAGTTCCTGGAGATCCAAATAAATAAGGGTTGTTTTCAGGAACAATGTTCTGATTTTCGGATCGGATTTTGAGAAAAAAATCTATAAACGTTTGTAAATATGGGGGGAAAAGAATTGCTACTGGTTTGCTACCCTTACCACCTGTTACAATTCGCTTATAGTATTTTGTTAATATTTTTTCTGATTCGGTTAATGCTTTTTCACATTCTTCTTGGTTAATGGAATTAACAGATTCGGTGTAAGTAGTGAGCTTTGTATAGTGAATGTCGCCAATTCGTTTTCTGTTGAATAAAATGGTTAGGGCAAGAGAAGCCTGAACCAAATTCTTGAAATGTTTTTTGTTGGTATAGTCTGATTCAAGGGAAGCCATTGATCTATTTGCTATCAGTGTGACATATTCCTTGAATTTTGTTATGTCACGAGTTAATGGCAGCAAAATGGGTTTTTCCCATTGTTTTTCCCTGAGGTCTTTAAAAGCTAAACTGCTTATTTCAGTCGTCCACTGAGAATCTATTAGTTCTTGAAACCGTTTTGTTTCTGTTAGAATTTCCTCTCTGTTGGTACATAAAAACGAGGGATCTTCTTTTAGAACAAGACGTATGAGAACATCACATACTTCCTTTAAAGATGTCCCAATATGAGCGGAAAGACTTGGTGATCGATAACTTTTTTTTTCCATGTCATATCCCCCAAGCCTTTTGTCACATTATATTGCTGAATCAAATAGTTTTGGTTTCAAAACATCTTTGAGTGCATACTGCAAATTATTCGTCATTTTTCTAAACTCAATTAGGAATCTTGCTAATTCACGCATTTTATTAGAACAAACTGATATTATCTGATCTCTTTTATGTTTTTTAAGATAATTTTCACCAAAAGAATATATCAAAACATCAGTTTTGGCAACCATTGATATTTCATCTAGTTTCATTCTTGAAAATACCTGTTCCTTAACCCTCAATTTGTGTAAGGTACCACTTTGATCTAACGAACAAGCGATAAGAGTTTGAGATAATGCTAATTGATTCTCCCCAGTTCGAGAGCTATTAATATCTTTAAGCACACATTTTTGCTTGTGGCGAGTCAGATAGTTTCTTGTTAATGATGCTTCACAACGACTGCATGGATAATATTTTCTATTTTCAGTTGGGTTACTATATTTTGGCCGTAAATTGCCTTTCAAATATTCATTGAAATTGCCAGCATTTTTAATCAACCCTATTATTTTTTTCCTTTCCGCATGTTTTTTGGGAAACGAAAGCATTTCTATGACTTCTTTGCAGTCATTATGGTTTCTTTCCAAGTGACGTTCAAAGTTTGTCACTTGTGACAAACAATATTTACAAAATGTTTTCTTCTTTTTAACATAGCTGAAAAATTTAAACAAATAAATTGAATTGAAGGCTGTAAACTGGTACATTTTTTTTAAAAGTATCTACTCAGTAGTTCAATTTGAAGGTCAGTCATGAAATTCTGAAATATTCAGAATATACACTTTTAGGATTTTTTTATCAGTATATAAAAACGGAAAACTTCGATTGTAGAAAAAGAAAAAGTTAAGAGTTATTTTAGAAGTTTTCAATTTTGATATATTGACGAAGAAGTAAACATGTTGAGAAGAATATTATATAAACATCAATCGCCTAACAAAATACTTGTGCTTTAGTTTTTATTAAATGGTTTGATTTAGCTTGCCGTTTGTTCATTCATTTTTTATTTGTTTGGGTTAAATTCAGTAATTGAAATAGGACTCTCTTCCCATTGACAGATTGATTAAATATTTGGTTCACACCTTCAGTTCTGATGACAATACAATTCAATACGTAGGTACATTTGATAAAAAATGACGGATTACATATTTTTTGACGACTACCTCAGTAGGAGTATCAAATGAAACAGCTTGACTAATAGAATAGTGGACATGTGAATGATTGGAAACTTGAAAATAAATTATGTAGAAAAATTTCACGCGTCCAAATATTTAATTTTTTTATTTGATCAATGCTCTAGATTGATGAGGTGAATAGTGTGATGACGGGTACTTAGGACCCACCGAATTATTTTTCACCTTCTTGTATCTGTTTAAATCTGTTTCTGTTTAAATCTGTTTTTCCGTTAATCAGCTGTCGCCTCCATACGAACGACAACTCTCAGAAGTTGGGAAACTTGTGCGAGCTAAGGACTAACGAGGTCTTACCTTTTAACGTGTGATTCCTAACACGGTATATCTATCTACCTATCTATATCTATCTATCTACATCATTATTATCTTTAACGTCAATAAAACCGTTCAACTTATTTTTTTACTTAATATATTATGTTACTGATGGTCGTCATATGCATATGAAATACTGATTTATCGGATGATTTTTCAATTTGATTTGAATAGATTCGCTATGTACATCTTTTCATCGCATGCATTGACATTGTAAAATACTTCTGTATTTACCTAACATTACAAGAGGGTCGTGAAGGATTCAGTTTGTCAGCAAAGTCTATACCTGGATTTGTTCCCTGAAAAAATATCATTAGACTGATATTACTAAGGCAGGGATTTCGGACATACCGTGCAAGATTTTTTGAGAACCACATCATCTATTATATTTATTTTATTTGCAGATTTGTTTGCCACTGGAAGATCCTAAAAAATAACAGAATATATCACCAATATAAAACTGTGCCTTTCTGAATGTTATCAGTTTTCACTCACCAATATATATTTTTTTTCATTTGAATTAAATCCATCATTCATGTAAAAAATCTGAAACACGATAAGAATTATTTTTTTATGAAACTGAAAGAAGTAAGAACTGATTCCTACTTTTTTTATTTCTCGTTCTGATGAGTTCTTGATTTCCTCATTATTGGCAAAGTCCTGTATCAGTGACGTTTCTGGACTACAGTCTATGTCATTGTACCCATCTTTTGTAATCAAAGATGAAACAGATGGAACATATGTTGGGTCTTTGAATGAACCATCCAAGTCATCATCAATATCAAATGATACATCTAGAGATGGGGCAGGACTGCTATCATATCCTTGATCTGTATATGAGAAAATCAACAATAATTTGGAAAAAAATTAATATTGATAATTTTGTTCAAATCTTATATAAGAAAAGTATGATGATTTGTATAAAAATTGTACCACAATGTTCAGAATATCACTCAAAATATTAGTTATCTTCTGTGCAAATAGAAATCAGCTAAGTTGAAGTAGTAGATATGTTTAAGTTGCAAAAGATATTTTCAGTTATTTTTCATACATTACATTTTTTAGTTGATCTATGAATTGTTTATAACAAACATCAAATCCATTTTTGTTTTTTTTTATAATACAGTGGAACCATTAAATTCTGCATATAAAAAATAACGATAAAAACAAACTAAAAACTTCTCATTTGATTTATCTGAATTTTGAAGAATTATAATAATTATTATTCTCATCATCATTTTAAAATGTTTTACAATGAACTCTATATTCTCCAAGGCTTAAGATACCACCGGTGTCTCGTCAATACTGAACGAGTATTGTTTAAAAAAAATCTGTTTTTTCGTTAACCAGCTGTCGCACCACTACAAACAAAAACCCTCAAAAGTCGAAACTTGTGCGAGCTAAGAATTACCGAGGTCTTACCTTTCAACGTGTGAGTCCTAACACGGGTTGGACGACTCAGGAGCAACTGAAAATCGGTCATTCAGACTAGGGCTTGAACCACCGACCAACACGGCAGTCAATTCGAATAAAGCACCCACGTCGAACCGCCTGACTACCGCCCGACCAAAAAGTGAGACCCCGACGATGTAGATATTAATATGCACTTGCAATCACATGATATCAAATATAGTAGTATACTTCGGAATATTATGACGATTATTGTTATTATAATAATAAAAAATTGGAGACATTTATTACCGTCTTTATATTGGCTCAGACTTGAGATCAAACTATTCACAAAAAATCGGAATCAACTCAACTCAATACAAGCTTAGTAGGAAGAGTGTATACCTACCACATTCGCGAATTAACTTTCGTTCTATGCTGAGAGCCAATTGAACATTTTCCAAACAATGAATTATTTAAGGTTTTCGAATTGTTAACCCATGATTAGTGACAGTTTGGTTGTCTCCAAGTATACTATTTTCAAGATAAGAATAAAATGAAGATCTATAAACATCGTTTTCTGAGTGCAGCAACGTACAGCATAGCAAGCGCTTGGATGGGCAACCGATTCTATAGCTAATATTCGTGGCAATATTCTCGACTTTGCTAGGAATCGCACGTTGAAAAGTAGAACCTTGTTAATCTTTAGCTCGCCAGAAGTTTCGACTGGTATGAGGACAACTGATTGACGGTAAAAATTCCAAACCCAAAATCCCAATGTCAATCTGAGCTCTGAGTCAACTGTTGAATTTACAAAAGTTTTGAAAATTCTATTGATTCTCTACTCAATTTTTGATGTTACTCAAAGTACTAACAACTAAACGTATCCATCATTAGTTTCCTAGTTTCATAAAAATGTGCCATTTTAATTTTTCCAAATTAACACAACAATTAACAGAAAGCGATTATTTTTCACTTTTTTTGATTATTCTGATTACTTTTCCACGGCTTGAAAATTGTGAACTTTTGGGATCAGCCTATAAAAGTTATTTTCAATTTTATTTGGTCGATTTCATGAACGGTTTTGGTCAACCGTCCGTAGTTAAATTTCTCGTTTTTATGTGCCGAATTAAAAAAACATAGGTACTCACCTAACAAATAATTTTCATTATCTTCAGCCGATATCACGTCTTGTGCTAATTGCACCATCAACTTGGTTCTCGTTCTAAGTCTACCAATATAAAAAAGCATTTCAGTCAAAAAGTTATTGAAAATTATTTTACTCACCTCATTGTCTGAACATATAATAATATGTATTATAACTTACTACCTCTCTTGGAAACAATAAATGAATGCGTAGTAAATATCGTACACTAACTCGATAACATACGTACGACTGGATATAATACGATACGAATTGCAACTTGGCAACCATGTCGGAGGCAAATTGATCATAATTTCTCTAAAGATATATATACGGATGAGCCCGTTAGCCTAATTCATGTTCGGAGGCATGTTCATTCGTAAGATTAACCTTATTATACATTTGTGCAAAATTGGTTTTTATTTACCCCTCTCCTGTGATTAGGGTAAATAGTCAATATTTATTACTTTTTGCATAGAATATACTTCATTAAAGTGATTATTTATGGAGGAGGCCTGGGTGCCTGTTCAACGTATGGGGGCATATACGAGAATATTTTCCGCTGATGAATTGATCTAGAAAAGGTCTTTGTGTTTCCGTTACTCGTCGCGGCAAAAATGTGACGTTCTCCTCCAACTCTAGAAGAATTGTTGGACCAAATTTACTGCTGATTTCTCTTGCAGCTAATATTTTTTTAGGCTCTCCGATGGTTATATTCTTCAACTTCAGTATGTCTTTCCTTTCTGTAATTGAAGTGATGTTGTTTAATTTTGATAAATTCATCTGTAAAGATAACAATTATTGTAGCTACACTACCCAACAATTTATAATGAAATAATTACCTTATTGAAATATTTTTTCATACACACACACACACACACATACACACACACACACACACACACGATAAGTGTACTACCACCAGCTTCTTCTACTCGACTGAAAACTTTGATTACACATCATTCATGTGTTCCTATTTTTATACCTGCGAGTGGGGACCACGTGAACACAACATGGAATATGCTGGAAAAATACATAGATAAGCGGTTGACTTGTTTTTGCTACATTTTTCCGCATTATGGTTTTTGGACTGACTGCGGTACACCTCACGATAAGACATTTTTTCCTTTTGTTTTTGATATTGCGGTGTGAGAATTTTATCAATTTCCGATATTTCATATAAATGTGGTCATTTTACAAGTTGTTTGTTGAAGTTCTTATCTATAATTCTTATTTATATTCTACGCTTCATGCGTTATTTCTGGATTTTCGACGAATGAAATTGCCTTCATAATTTTTTTCAATAAATGAAATTAAAACAACTCATTTACTCATCAATTTTTATATTACATGTGAAATCGATTTTTCTTTTTACAAGTTTCAATATAATTTTCACAATTGAAATGAAAACAGATACTAATATCATACAAGTCATTGTAAAAACATGGTTTATTTCACTTTTCATATTATCGAGACGTTTGATTTTCATATCCCCGGTGTCGTCGTCGTCAGTCATGTTTGATAAAAATTGGTTCAATACCTCTCAAAGGGTATGTTATTGTAGGTAATGGTTCTAGAGTGTACTTCGAAACACTCTCTTCAGGAATCCACTTTTCACGATTCCACGATATGTGAAGGTTATCTACTCGTTTAGTAAGCTCACTTTTCTCCTCATAAAAATTAATGTCTTTTCTCAATATGAACAATTTCTCTTCAATTTACGTTTGTATTCTTCCAAACACATACTGAGTATTTTTTTTTCAACGTCGAATATTCAACACCCTGTATACTACGTCACACTATCGCATTATGAAATATGAGACCTCCGAGTCAATTTGAATTCAACCTGTATATTCAATCGCTGTCATGTTTTTCAATTCAACACTCTGTATACTACATTGTTGTCTTTTTTTTCCTACAAATTCAACACTCTGTACATGTTTTTCCAAATTCATGTTTTTTATTATTACCCCACCGCGCGCGCGCACACATCCCGCAACACCCCTCACACACACACACACACACACACACACACACACACACACACACACACCCCTCGTATACTTCAATTGTAGCCATGATTGGCTAGGATTGGCTTGTCTGCAGATGGCTTTGCAAACTTGGCAAAGTGTATTAGCCATGTCACAAACAACTCTTGGTTTCTCCAACCATTTTTGGAGCAGTGATAAATAGCTTCAATTGGACCATCTTTCGATAGCTGTGGTGACATTCGCTGTCTTTGGTAAATAAACATAGGTGGTATGTAGGACCTTGCAGCGGACACTGCACAAATGACAGTTATATTTTCCACTCTTTCATAACTTGTGACAGACCCTACTCTCTTCTGTCCTTTTTCCGCAATAACTGTGCCAGGGTCTTGCACGGTAGAGACCCTGGTTTCATCCATATTATATATTTTGGAAGCAGGAAAGTGATATTTTTCCATAATATCTTCCAAATTTTTAAAGAATAAGCTAACCTCTTCCTTGTTGAATGCTGTCACGC
>WOGP01024698.1:0-10062 GCA_015342065.1 Leptinotarsa undecemlineata
GTCAAATTTGACAGGTTTAGAGTATCACATGACAAAAGGAAAGAGGCTGTTTTTTAATAATTTTTCAAGCACAAACTAACTGCCAAGCCTAATTTTCATTATATCTATCAATAAAAAAAACTTCCATATGTCGCGAACTTATATAATAATATAATATATATAGTATAATTCCAAAACAGAAGGCACTCCATTCTCAGAAATGACTGACAACAATGTTTTGGTTTTAATGCAATACTGTTTCTGAGAATTTATTGCCTACTATTATGGAATTGTACTATAAATGAAAATAGTTGCTGATTAACGGAAAAACAGATTTTGAACAGAGACAGAAACATAGAACAATATATTTAATGAAAAGTTCATGTATTCTACTGTTGATAAAAATAATGAGTGATTGAAAACAATTTTTCAAGAACCAATTGCAACGTATTGAAAAACACTTCACTGTGAGATTTCAACTGAGAGTTTACAAAATCGCGACACGTGTTTCTGAATAATATAGTTACCTCGGGCGTCACAATACTGTTCGTAAAAATTCTGTGTCGTACTTTTATAATAATTTGAATCAGTATGAATAGTACTACTTGCCAAATTGGCGGGTAGTAACAATAAGAGCCTTCTGCATTTGTCCTCAGTTTCCGACTTCAGCCCACTCAACCTGCCCTCTCGATTATTATTATTATTACTAAATTCCCTCTAGGAAAACACGAAATAATCCAACTTTTGCAATAGTTAGATTATTTCGCTTAGTTTCATTGTCAAACATAATGGCAATATTTCAGGTAAATTTTCAGTTAGGTATACCATAAGGATCGAATCTGAGTCCACTTCTGTTCATCATTTTCATCAATGATTTACCGTCTTCTTTTTGCTGATGATTTGAAACTCTTTGAATCAGTCCAAACAGTCCGAGATTGTCTCAGTAACTCGCATGAAGGTGCCAATCATATATAGTTATCAGATGGATAGTGTGGTTCTTGGAAGAGAAACTGAAATCAAATATTTTGGGTTGACATATAATGCATAACTTTTATCTCTTAATCATATACGAGATATTATGAAATCTGGTAGTCGGATGTTGATATTAAATATTATTGGATATTATCAAATTACGTTCTTTATCGTTGGTGAGACTTAAATTGGAGTTTGCTTAGATTATTTGGTTTGCAAGCGATATCACATGTGGTCAAATAATAACTCAACAAAGTCTTTGGATTATCTTTAGAAAAGCGACTCCAATTATCTTCAGTGATACTCATACACAAACTCTTGAATAACAACACTAGATTAGATGTTACCATTTTTTATACCTCCTCGTCCCACCCGATTTTTCCTCATGCTCAATATTCCAACCATTAGTATCGCAACGAAATCACCACTAATCATTTAAATCTATCAATATATCTTGACTGGACACTTTCCCAATAAGTATTTCGCAAAAAAATTTTAGAGCATACAGGGCCGTAGCGAAAAGAAAAACCAGGGGGGAAGGGAATCCAAATTTTCCCAACCCCACCAGCAAAATTTCCCAACTTTTGACAAAATAAAAGCCGAGGGATTAGTTACTACTATAATATATTAATTTTCTTACTTTCTCACAATCCAAAGATTGGCTGAATGCTTATGAACATTAAGGTATGCACAAATAAAAATAAATTTTGGTAATTATAAAAATAATAATGGGAATTATTCTACTTTGGATCAAGGTCCTTGGTCTTCCACCATATCCACCATGTATAGGAATATTCAATACTAATTATTATTGTTTTCTACTACTATTTTTTCTATCTTCACGGCACGAAGTTTTCCAACTTTTCCAAGTCGAAAAAACGGCGACAAGTTGGGAATTTTGTAAAATTGTCGCTTCAAAATTTGTGGACTGTCCAGGTCTGTTCTCTTACTTAGGAGAAATTAAACTTTTTTGAAGTTTTCAAACAACTCAGAATTTCAAAGTATGGGATCTCCAAGTTATGCATGTTGGGAAATTCCAACCTTCTCCTGGTTTTTTGCCTTTTCTCATTACCTCTTCCTTTCTTTTGTATCATTTTTATTTTTTGAATTTTTATTCATTTTTTAACTATTATTTTTTCTATCTTCACGGCTCAAAATTTCCCAAATTTTTCCCAAGTCGAAAAAGCCGGAGGGTGGGAGGTTCCCCTCCATCACTTCATGGCGACGGCCCTGAGAGCATATATTGGATTCACATATAGAAGTAGTATTTCCCTCTACAGTTCTGGTAATTATTTCACTATTTTTATACATATTTCAAGGATTATATGAACTTATTTTTTCATCCATCTGATTAGGCTGTAATAGGTTGTTTCGATAATAAATAAATAGATTACCATAGGTGTAACTATGTAATGCATTCTCATTTATCAAGAATAGTCACGAATCTGAACAATATTGAATTTGACCTTTTTCATATTTGATTTCAAACGAGATATATGTCATCATTTTTTATCACCGTGATTGAATCGCCTGTCTTGTACAGGTCATGCCAATTGTTTGTTCTACGTATTTAAATTTCATTTAATTTATGCCTGAATTAGACAAATTATTAACGATCTCATATTTGTAAAATCTTGAATACAGTTATTCAAAAAACACACATTAATGTGGGATTTCCATTCGAAAGTTTACAATATCGCGACACGTGTTTCACTATACAATAACATCCTCGGGCGTCACAATAGTGTTTGAACAAATTTTGTGTCTGGCTTTTATAGTGATTTGAATCATTATGACTATTACTACCTGTCAAATTTTTACATTATAAATTCGTTATCTATACTATTTACCTTTCTAGGAACCATTCATGAAACTGGAGAATAAAGAATACAATTTGTATCAGAGCCATCACTTTACTGACAAAGTAAATTCAAGGGGAATAATTCAATCAATTTGATCATTGAGCAATAATCCCGAATTTTCATATTATTGATTTCTAAATATTCCAAAAAGTTGAGTTTTGAACATTTTTATTCCAAATGCAATATGTCATAATCGTGATTGAACTTGTGCACTTCGGTCAAAAAAAGGTTCGCAAATGTTAAACGGGTCTTCTCATTTAAAAAACTAATTGTGTGCTCTTTTATTCTTCTGGAAGAAGTTCTTCCGGTTTGTACAATACGAAATTTTGGACGAGAACCACAAGTCAACTTGTATACTCCCGATCTATGAGACACCGGAGTTTCATCTTAATTGTTTTTAATGAATTTACTCAAATTATTATTTGTACTTTAGGCTACGTCCAATTCTTTGGTTTTAAATTTAAATAACGAGTAATATTATTAGTAGGATCACCAAAGTAAGTTAGAGTCACATAATGTTCAGTATCATTCTTTGAAACTGGATAGATCTGGTACAGAGCTTGCTTCTACAATTTTTTAGAAAGGAGTGAGTCCATAATATCCATCTCGCAACCGTTGTTGACAATAATATGTTCAATGAAAAGTTATAGATTGAAAGGGTGTAAAATAATGATAATAATAATATTTATTTGTAGTTCCTTATTACATATAAATACAATAATATTTAATCTATTAAAATTAAACTACTAATCTGTTAAACTAAAAAAAATTACAAATGAGGCTGGAAACAACATGTACCGGAAGGGTACTGTTTATCTTAGATTTAGCTTTGAAGAAAAGAAAACTAAACTAGAGAAAAAACAAAAAAAAAGAAGAGAAAAAATGAGGAAGGAAAGAGAGAAGAGGAGGGAGAAAAAACATGTTGAATTTTCATACTGAGAATGTTTCAAAAGTATAAAATCTATGAAATTAATGACTTTCTACAGTTATATAAGGAAACTTTACTAACTTTATATTTTTGTGGAATATTATTATACAAATTATATATGTTATAGCTGAAGGATCGTCGATATAGAGTAGTTCGATGTGGTACATTTAAGAAATAAAGAGTAACAGTATTTCAAGGACAAAACACAAGCACCACAGGAAAATCCTTAAGGCGGTGCCTGTGCGAAAATTTATTCCACGTAAACGCAGTTCTCCAGATAAAGGAGTTCTTAAACAGTGAAATTCGAGGTGTACTGAGTTGAACCTCTGTATCTATAGAAAAGAGACAAATCTCCAACCATACTTCGATGTTCTAGGCTATCAAGGTTGCAAGTGACGATGTTCGCGTCTACAATCAGGCGGATGGCTACTTTCTGGATGGAATCCAGCAACTTCAAGGTACGTTTGGGGGCAGAGCTCTATACATGAGAACCATACTCCAAAGAAGTTCTGATCAGAGCTTTATAAAGCATTAAAAGGTGCTGAGGTCTATATAGTTTTCTGGTTCGGAACAGTGTTCCAAGTACGAATACAGAATAGTCATGATTTACAAAGGGTGTGAGAATATCAGTATGTATTCCACTTCTAAGTACTTTTCGCAAAACTTAAAGTGGACATCAATTGTCGAGGATTTGATATGTATTCTTTAGAATTGTGATATTCAAAAAAAACATTGCATGCCTAATATCCTGAGGAATGTCTTAGATATGGAAAGATATTGATTTATATTTTTGCAAATGAGGATTATGCAGAGGTAAACTAGAGTAAAGTATGTTTGAGAGATAATTCACTTGTGAAAACGAATCTCTTTGTCGATAAAACAATTTATTGCATATAGAAAGAAATCGAATATAACACCAATGAATTTTACTGGAGTTTTTTCCCAACACCAAATCGTTATTTTTAACACCTCGCCACGTATTTTGATCGCGAAGTTTTCAGTTTTATCTTCCTCTTGAAGATGATCACTTGGTGATCGAAACCCGTGTCGAGGTGTTAAAAATAACGATTTGGAGTTGGGAAAAACTCCAGTAATATTCATTACTACACTAAAGGTTCCAAACAGTATATCATAAGTAACACCAATAAAACAAAATGTACTTACAATTTGAAATTTTTGGTGATAGTTTATAGTTTATTGATAAACAAAATGGCAAGAACTGCCTATACAATATTTGCCTTGATAATAAGTGTAATTATTTATAATATTCAAAAATGCAAAATAAAAATGAAGTACGTACATTTATGTAACATCAATCTATTGAGACTTTGGTTTTGCCAGACAAATAGCAAATTCTTCGAATAATTAGCCTTTCTACCTACTACGTAGTCTGTAGGTAATCTCTCTCGCACCCAAATTTCATCCTGTATATTCCTGCGTTTACTTGATGATAAAAATGGTCCACAAAGCTTACGTTGGCCGGTTGGCCCATTCCCATTCAGTTTTCAGTTTAGTTCCGACCTAGGTAAAGGTAGTTTATAGAAATGGTGCCCGGTAACAGATGTAAGTCATTAAATTATTATTATTGCTAGACAATACATAAACACGTTGATGAGTTGATGAGTTCTGAATTTAATGAATACATGCCTTTTGAACCGATAATTTTTTAAACTAGAGATACAGTAAGTACTAGTGCTGTTATCAAAATATATCGAATTTGAAAATTTTGACACAAATCAGATGTTTTGTTATAGTTCACAACTCTCCTCCTTTTTTCAGTTGACACAAGTATTATGAATTTGAAGATGAATTATCCATAAATTTATGAACGGTTGAACTTTGGATATGATTTATTTTTTTAATTCACTCCAATTAGGCAAGCAAACAAGATAGTCGAAATAACAATTAACTTTTGATTTTATGAGCGGAATGATCAGTAATGATGATGGTAGTAATAATACTCTTATTATTTTGCATTTCACATCCAAAAACATTATTTAAAAACATCTGTGACCAATCAATCTTTCTCGAAATGCAATAGGTTCTCTTGCCGGTTTTGGGTTCCATAATAGTGAATGGAAAATTCCAACATGTGGCTTTGACCATTGCTGCAGTGCGATCTTTTTTAAAAAATGCACATCTTTTGTCAGTTATTTTCTCTATTCTATACATTCTGCTTTTTTTATAACAAAGTGATAAGACAAAATTTGAACTTTCGTATTCGTTTATTGTGTCAATAAAAAATCAATTAAAAAATTTGGAATACTTATTTGTTATTCTAATATTATTCTAAAGTAATAGCCAAAAGAATAAAACATTTGTAGTAGATATTTATCATAATATGAGAACAATGACTATCGTGAAAATTTATCTAACATAATAGATTACTGATGCAAGTTTCAAAAATATATTGATTTTCCATTGTAACACTACAATTATGCATTCAGATAATATTTTTTTCAACAATGAATTATTTTACCATTAAATCAAAGTGATGTTTGAATGTTACATTTTTCCAGGTATTTATGATACTTTAGGAAATATCAGAGGAAACTATTTTGATTCATATATTTATATGAATGCATGAATAAAACACAATCAAAAATAAATATAAATACGTATGGAAATTGATATAAATGAGAAATGTGTCTCTTGTTCCTTGATATATAACTTGTGGTGTACTTCAAGGATCCATCCTCGGTCCTGATTTTTCCTTATTTATATTAACTTTGCAGCCAATTCGAAATTGAATGATATAATCAAATTTTGATACTACTATCATATTTTTCTCAGAAAAAATAAAAAATGATATACAGAATGATTTGGATAAAAATCTCATTTGGCTTAATGAACATAAATTGAAGTTTAATTTCAATAAATGCCCATATATGATTATTTTCCTAAAACTAATTAATACGTCAAATAATTCGATTATGTTTGATCATAATTCTAATAAATATACAGAAACAAAAAAATTTTTAGGTTTATACATAAACAATAAAAAATTGGAAAGAAAATATCTTTTCTCATTGGAATTTTTTACACGAAAAATTTCATATCTATGAACTTTTAAAAAAATATACACTTTAGAATCATTTATTCACATTTGCATTGTTTNAGTAAATCTATAGGTAATTAAAAACCTGAAAATCTCACAAAACAAAATAATTAGAATTATTTATAAATATTTGGAACCAACATTGAACTTATATAAACCAAACTATTTATTGGATGTGAATTCACTCTATATATTAAAAATTAGTTGCTTCATTCATTCTGCTGAAATAATATGCAGGAAACACACTTGAATTTTATCCGAATTGGACATATTCACAATCATGCCACAAGTTTAACCAAATTACTGTCAAAAAATAAAACACAAACAAATTTTGGTGAAAATTCGATGTATCACGATGGGATCATTGTATATGATTCAATTTCAGATTAAATAAAAAAACACTATTATGTAACAAAATTAAAAAAAAAAAAACTAATTAGTGGAAATTCATAGTTTGCATTTTTTGGAGACCTGAACACTACTTGCAACCTTAATAGTCTGGAACATCTAAGAAAGGTTTGGTATTTGTCTTCTAAAGATACCTTCCCGGAAAGTGTTCAAATTACTTGGCATATTTGATTCTACCAAGAGCGGTAAATATCAGGAATACGCGACGGACTGTGGCTGCTCATCGATTTTAGATTCAACTCAGTACATCTAGAACTTCACTGATTAAAAACTCTTTCATTTGGAGAACTGCGTTTATGTGGAGTAAACTTTCAAAATGGATTCAAACTCAAGCGATTCAGATCCAATGTGAAGCGCTGCTTTCGCACAGGCACCGCTCTTAGAGCACCTTAAGGATTTTTCTGTAGTGCTTGTGTTTTGTCCTCAGAAAATTATTGTTTCTTGGGACAGTAAACTGAATTGAATTACATTGAATTGAAATTTATAAATATACAAATGTAGCTACTGCATATAAGTAGCAGCCTCATTAACACCTCTCAAATTGTAATATTACATAAGTACCTATTTACTTCTCCACTAATGATGAATTTGAGATTTTCTTCTTCCGCTCTTTCCTCAAATAAGCAAAAATAAGTGAATTCTGGAATTTCTATGTTGACCATATAAAAAAAAATTTCATCAATCCAATATTAATGATCTTTTCCCATCTACCACAACCGTAACAAATTGGTATTTTGAAAACTACTTGTACTGTATTCTCTTTGAAACAAATTTCTGGACTTCGTTTTGTTTGACTTACCTATTTTCTGTAGAAATCCTCACAACTTATTTCAGACTTGTCAGCTTTTGTCATGACGTTTTTCGGGTTTCCAAGTTTCCCGTTTTGAAGTGAACGAGCATGTTTCAAATTCTGTTTCAAATTTACTATTATCATTAAAACAAGATTCTGTGCATTGATTAAAATTTTTTAGAAATTCTCAACGTCATGGAGTACTAACTTTTTCATGCTTTAAAAAATAAACATTAATTTACAAAACTCACTTGTATGTACAATCGGTATGTTATAAGTTAAGGCTTCTGCGTTAGAATTTATAATATTTACGAGACTTGCACCTTCATGTTTAGAATTATTACATGTCTATGTTCACTTCTGGCATCACATACTTAACTGATATCAAAATGATTATTGTTTTCGTCTTCGTTTGAAAAGAATCGATTGAAGTTGAGTGTTTTCAACTGTATCTATCTATTGAACAATATACTTTTATATCAATTTATCCATACAATTGAATGTTTACTGTCATTCCATATGACACACGATTTATCGACATGTTGAAAAAAAGTTGGAAAAAGTAAGTATACACAAGTGAAAACACTGCTTTAAAAAGCGTTAGGCTATTCGAATTGCAAGAAAAGTTCAAGACGACAGTGCTTTTCATGAAATACATGATTATTATACGTTGGTCAAACAGAATGAACTATTAAAACTCATTTCAAAGAACACAAGGGGAATAGTGTTATTCAGCATGCCTTGGATAACGACCACAAAGGATATTTCTCTCCTTTTACAATTGTGAGCTGGCCTCTGTTCTCAGTTTTCCGGTAAAGGAATTATTAATTTATTTTTCAAGGGGTCCAGAGGGTAAACAATGTGTTACTTCAGGAATACAAATTTCGACAATAATTCTTTGTAGCATATTGATATTGAAACCAAGAAGGGTTTTTCTATTTCCGGACGCAACACTTTTTCTGAAATTAGTATGGTTTTGTAGGAAAAGAAAATCAATTCTTGAAGATTTGTTATGCAATCATAAATTTTTTTCATAAATTATGAAGTGGGGATTTGATAATTTACTAGATATTTTTGTTAGAAAACAGTTGATGCGAAGAATGTATGATAGTTCTTCTTTTGTATTAATTTTATGTTAGTTAATGCTAGAGTCAAAATTTTTTTTGATTCTTCAAAAGTTACCTTCAATTTTCTTGCGAGGAAACAACTCCTAACTTGGCTGAAATAACTTCGTCTGCTTTAAATTCTTGGTCATGCCAATTCAATGTTTCTTTTGTCTGGAATTATTAGCATACTTAACGCGTAATGAAACTAAAACTGACAATAAAAAAAATGTATTTTTAGCAAAGTGATTTTGTTTCAGGTGAACCACTTCAGCATGATCCCGATTTTCGAGGACCTCTGAAGAGGAGATCATGCACGGATGTCATTTGTTTATCGTTTTTTCTTCTTTTTATAGCAACATGGATTGGTATTGGACTCTATGGTGAGTAAATTTGCTTAAAATCATAAAACCCACTTTAGACAGGTATTGTCAAATTAAAAAAGTCTGGAATTGAAATTCTGATCTAAATAATACCGCAAACATTTTTTAGTATTCATTGAAAAGGGTTAGGTTGCTTTGTAACTCATAACAGAGATTCAACAAAAACGTGATAATCCGTTAAAAATCTGTTATTTTCTTAATACGATCTATCCCGAACTCTTTCAAAAACACCAGGATCACTTACGAGACACACTATTCAAATTGAATGTCTGCAGCCGTTTGTAGTAATCGGAATGTTTTTGATAGGTATAGTCTATCCATTCCCAATTGGAACAGCAATAAAAATAAGAGCACTACGAGGGGTGTTCATAATCACTGCCTGGCAAATGGGTAATGTATATACTACCAGTGCTTTTATGTTCAAAGCGTCCCTGGTACAGTCATAAACATTTGTTGCCTGTGGCCCTAGTCGCCCAGATACTTATAGTCTATTTCAAAAGAGTGTAGAGTAATAAAATCTCATTAAGTATTCAAAAGCGCTACAGGGTGATCCGTCAATAAATTCTGTCACTTCCCTAG
>WOGP01024876.1:0-12379 GCA_015342065.1 Leptinotarsa undecemlineata
GAATCTTCCAAAGAAAGGAAGGAAGTAATCAATTTGCAAATAAGTAACTCTATACATGGATGTGTAGGTTATTTTTATTGCGATGAAAATAAACTGAACTTCGCCTTTTATTTTCCTGTAATAAAAAATTTTTTTGTATAAAAACTGTTAACTACCTAATATTAGAAATAATAAAGACGAATTATTATTATTATTATTAAAAAGGGGAGTTCCTGGAAATATTTTATCGCAATTATAGGGTCTAAGGTAGCAGACAACTAGGACTCAATAGAGATGATATTCGTTCCAACTGAAGTCTGCAATTGATAAAATTCTTTGCATCTCCGGTATTCTCCTAATATCTGAAATCGATTTTAATTAACATCTTCTAATAGGAAGACTCTTAAATTCAAAGCGATATATTTTTATAATAAGGTAAGTTTTTGAGATGAAAAGTTTTTTTACTTCCAATTATTCGTTATGAAATTGAAACAGATATCATTCATGGTATATAAACTTACAAGGCATACTTCGGAAGTTTCGGAATGAGACGCCTGCCTCATCAGCATTTTTTTGGATAACACACAAGACGAAACACTCATTTAATTCTTAACATTATAAATTTGTCACCGGAAAAAACAAATCTACTCACAACACGATGTCATTTATACGCTAATTTGATTCAATCCCAATAATACAAATCTTCTTTGAATTGAAAACGATATATTTTTCAAGATACATCTCAAGTAATTAAGACATTTTCAAATCTTATTACAGTGAAAGTATTTATAAAAACACGTTTACCACGCTAGAATATAATACTGTCTCTCGGGTGAAAGTATTACATACTATAAGAATGTGTTACAGTCGTTTTTTTTATTTTTCAAAGACAGATCACAAACATCACAGGAAAATCCTTACTCTTAGAGCGGTCCTGTGCGATAGTAGCAATTCACGTTCGATTTGAATCGCTGAAGATTACATTCTTTGGAAATACACTTTCAGTAAGTTTATTCCACATACATGCAGTTCTCCAATCGAAAGAGTTCTTAAGCAGTGAAGTTCGACGTTGAGTTGAACCTCAAAGCTATGAGCAGACACAGTTCGTCGCGTATTTCTAATATGTACCGTTCTTGGTGGAATCAAATGTGCCAAGTCACTTGAACACTTCCCGTGAAAGTATCTATAGAAGAGAGACAAATCCCCAATCTTTCTTCGACTTTCCAGACTATCAAGGTTGCAAGTGATGTTCGAGTCTCTAATCAGGCGGATTGCTCTTTTCTGGATAAAATCCAGTAGCTTCAAGGTATGTTTAGGGGCGGAGATCCATACATGAGAACAATACTCCAAAGGTCTGATCTGAGCTTTATGAAGCATCAAAAGTTGCTGAGGTGTGTACAGTTTTCTGGTTTGGAACAGTGTTCCAAGCTTTTGAGAAGCAGCCTTCGCAATTCCAGGGACATGATTGTGTCAAGATATATTGGTGTCCATTTTAACCCCCAACAAACTTGTCGAAAAAGAAAGTGGAATTGTTTGCCCTGACATTATATCCGATTCGGTGACATTTATCTTTTTGGAGAAAACCGAGCGACTGGTCTATAGTTGTTTGGAAGATTTTTCTTGTCCTTTTTGGGAATAAGCTGAACGCCAGCAATCTTCCAACAAGAAGAAAACACTCCCTCCTTGTAAGACAGGCAAAAAAGTCTGCAAAAAACTGGTGCGAGTTCATTGGCGAGCTCTTTAAGTACGATGACTGTCACTTTATTTTTCAATAAATCTTCCTCAAATTTTAGGAACACTCTGAAAGGACAATAATATTAGAATCGATCGTATATTACTGATTATTCTGTGCGTAAATATTTGATTAACTGTTTCACGGTATTGCTTTATAAAAGAACGTTTGTTTTTCTGATTAGCAACTGTAGCTGCAATAGTAAACATAATTTCAGGATTTTTTTCAAATGTTAATGTTACAATAATTAACTCACCAAAATGAAATAATGCGACATCAAAGCATATTTACTATATCAAATCGTCCAAAAAAGTTCACTCACACTGGACTTTGAAGTGTCTCTCTTCTGGAATGTGTGGCATAATTTTATTGTTAACTATTTGCCGCGTGTATTTCTTCCAAATCTCCGGAACAAACTACTGCCTCATGCGTTTTTTTCCTATCATCTCATTGTAACAATTTCAATATTATGCAAATCGTTTATTCTTAATTTTTTTTAAAACAATGACAAGCTGTATGTTCCTTTGTTGTATTGCTTGTATATATGATCACCGTTATATAGCCTTATTTTGTTCAGGTGTCCTCTAAGGGAACAATGTTTGTTCCCAGGTATAATTTTTCAGTACTCTTCATTTCTTATAATTCATAACACATTTATTGATAGTTTAAGGCAAATATATAGTATTGATGATCCATATCTAGCTTTTCCGATGCCTGCAATTCATGACTGTATTTATAGAGTCAAATGTTTTTCTGTTCGCCAGTTCTTTCATCATCAACGTTATCATCATCAATTTCTGGAATAAAACCTGACTATCTCTAAGAATATTAATTGGCTCATTTGTTTGAGAATTTGAATTAATATAATGTTTATACATACACCAGATGTTTCTCCCAAGCATGTTTGTCTATATGTAAAGCGTCCAAAACTAGTGTTGGTTTAATTCTGATTGTGTATAATTTCCAAACAAAAAAAATATTTGCACCCTGTCGGGTTTATAGCCGCTTGTGTGTCCATCATTGAGTTTAACAGATTCGCATTCGTGTGGTGAATACTAGCGAGAGAGTTTGTATCCATCCAGTTTATGAGGTTATTTCGAGAGAAAAAACTTATTGGTGTAAAAAACAAGTAGGTGTGCATACTAACAATACCTTTGTAGAATATTCCTTTCCATCCTAATATAGCAATTAGAGTAGGGAGTCAAAGTCAAGGTCAAATAAAAATTTAGTAATCAAAAGGGGATAAATGGGGGAAGCATCAGGGGGGGGAGGAGGATGCTCCAGCGATAAAAAAGAAAAAAAAAATGGTCTAAATTCAATGATACAAATGAACTATATGAAGTAGAAATGAATTCAAATGAAAGTAGTGACAGTGCTGATTTAGAAGTGAGAAATATACTAAGCAACGTAGAAACAGATAAAAATCCAATTCACAATATGGAAATAAGTATAGAAAAAAATGAAGGCAGAGAACAAAAAACACAAACACTTCTTTACAAAAATAATAACCTTGGGCCCTTCATTGTTATTGTAGAAGCAACGGAAAATACAGGTAATCATATTGGAAGATTTAATCATCTCAAAATAGCTAAAGAAATATTTGATTTAAAATTAAACGACATAAGTAAAATCAAACCAAAAGGGATAAATAAGATTGGGGTTCAATTTAAATACAAAGAAGCGGCTAATAACTTTGTTAATAATGAATACATTAAAGAATAAGATATATATACCATTTAATCAGGTCACATGTAAAGGTATAGTTAGAAGGATAGATAAATTTTTTTCTGAAAAAGATTTAGAAATAATGATAGGTAGCCCATACAATATAATAAATATTAAAAGAATGAATAGAAGAGAAAAAGAGGGAGATAACATTCAATATAAACCAACTAATACTATACTAATTACATTTGAAGGAGTCATATTGCCAAGACATGTAGATTTGTGTTATATGAATTATGAAGTAATCCCGTATATTCCTCCAGTAACCCAGTGCTTTATTGCTTTAACTATCTAATATATGGTCATGTTAAAAAGCAGTGTAAAGAAAAAAAAATTTTTTCATGTTCAGAAATTCATAATTCAGATGAATATAATGAATGCAAGAAAACAAAATGTTTTCATTCTAACGAAATAAACCATAAATCTAATGATAAAAATTGTATAGAGTTCAAAAGACAAAAAAATATTAGAGAAAAAATGACTTATAGTAATCTCTCCTTCTTTGAAGCTTCAGCATCATTTCCCCAAAAAAAAATTTGAAAATATAATAATAAATTCATATTTTCCAGATCTGCAAGAACAGAACACTCAAATAGATAGTAATAGTATACAAATTAATGAAAGACAAAAAATCCTTCATAGTGAAAAAATAGCGGAAAATAGAAGAACTTATAATAAAATAGTTACGAATACAAACTTAGAAAAAAAAGAACAAATACATACATGGGATATGATGTTAACAAACATAGAGAATAGTTTTTTTTCCATTTGGGCAATCACCCCAGAGTACAAGAGGAAGTGTAATAAACTATCAATTAAATAAGAGAAAAATGAATGAAAAGAATGAAAATCCAATAATATCAATGAGTAATATACAAAGGCCCAATTCAGGTGCAAGCAACAAAATAACAATCAATAATGATGATGAAATAATAAAAGAATTTGTGGAGAAATTCAAAAACACTTCACAGGAGATAAAAAATAAAATATTACAACAAATTAATCCAATAGATAATAAAACTTCCAATAATAGTGAATCCGACACACAATCAGAATATTAATTAAAAATAAAGTTAGGAAAAATGGCAGGGGAATCATTAAAAATATTACAATGGAATATTAAAAGTATCAAAGCTAATAGACATAACCTAATAGACTTCATAAACAAGGAAAATCCCGAAATTATACATTTAAATGAAACATGGCTGAAAAAAGATCAAACATTCAAAATAAAAAAATATCACATAATTAGAGAAGATAGAGAAGATGTGTATGGAGGCATCGCCACCATCATTCAAAATAATATAAAATACTCTAAAGTAGAAATAGATAAAAAATTAATTTGTGATCAATTTCAGATAATAATAATAATAATAAAAATAGGAGAAATAAACATAATAAATATGTAAAAAATTCCTAATTATAATATAAATATAGAAACACTACAACTAATCTTAAAAAAATTAAAAGGGGAAATAATACTTATGGGAGATTTAAATTCCCATAATCAATTATGGGGTAGTAAGCAGGAAAATATTAGTGGTAAAAACATTAAAGAAATTTTAGATGACAAACAGCTAGTAGTACTAAATGATGGATCTAATACACGTCTTATAAATCCAAATGAAAACCCAAGTCCAGTGGATATAACAATACTATCCAGCAAAATAGCCACAAATTGTATATGGTTAACATTAAATGACTGTGCAAATAGTGACCATTTTCCAACAATATGTGAAATTAATATAGGTAAAGTAGAAATTACTAAAAATTACATTAATAAAAGAAATTATAGAAAGGCAGAGTGGAATGAATATACTCAATTTATCAACGAACAAGTAAATAACACTTACAACTGCTCTTATAAAAAATTAGAAGACATTATAGATGATGCAGCAGAGAAATATATTCCTAGATCCGGGCCTAAAAATAATAAAAAACCAAACAATCCATGGTGGGACCAGGAATGTGAAAATAAAATAAATGAAAGAAAAATAAGTATCAAAAATTTTATAGAATCCCCAACATTGGATAATTATATAGAAGCAAAACGAATTATTGCAAAAACAAAACGTTTTATTAAAAAAAAAAAGAATATGAGTTTCAAAATTTTTNAACACTGGACAATTATATAGAAGCTAAAAGAACAATTGCAAAAACAAAACGTTTTTTAAAAAAGAAAAAGAAAATGAGTTTCCAAATTTTTTGTGAAAGTACCGCGAATGATTTTGTGAAAATGAAAGAGTCAGTTTCGAGTCCAGGGTTAGTAAAATTTTAATAATATCTGAAATTCATTGAGAATATTGGAACTTAGACCTCTTTTAAGCACGTGAAGTTGTGTGGTTTGCAGTCGAACAGCATAAAACGCTCAAAAATTATCACATCTGGCAAGACAAGTGGGTAGATATCACCCTTCCAGTCACGTACGAACAGTGTTTTCAACATAAAGTTTCAAAGGAAATTCAATTTCAAAAACAAGTGAAATCAGTATAGTTGAGTGAGAATGCATTCCATCCACCTTAACCACCTTCACCAGCGGTGGCTCGTCAGAGGAGGCAAGGAAGGCTTAGCCTCCCCATGAAATTTGAGGATTTTCATCGCAATAAATTAAAAAATATTGACAAATAATTACGATTATTTTCTTCTAAAAATGCTTGGGTATCATTAGTTTACCATTAATTTTTAATATAAATTCATAATATTTCCGGAAAATCGCTTACTACGTAGTACGTACCACACTGTATCCTGCATCAACAAAACTCAGACGCACCGCCCATGAACTAATAACGAATGAACCATCAATCTGAATTAATAAATGCTATACGTTGCAAGGGAGCCAAGCCTCCGGCCACTTTAAGAAACACAGGCTCCACGAAACCGATCCAACCAGAGACATAAGTCCCGATTTGTAATTTCAGTTGCAGAAATTAAAGCGTTAGAGGAGGCTAGCCTCCAGATGGTCTCCGTTGGTGTACAACTGCGTTTGTTTTTCATTTGATTATTCGGACGGGATGCCGTGACGGACCGGGACTGATAAATATTTCGGTGAATCGTTTTAGTGTTTCTTGATAATATTTGTTATTTGTGTATAAAACAGGCCGTATTATATTATAGCAGTGCTTTTTGGTAATATTTTTAATGTGTCTTCAAAGTGTTTTCTTTCAGTTTCAAGGTGTTTTCAGGTTTTCACTTTTCGGTAAGTTTTTTCTGTATCCATTATGGATAAGTTGGACGAAATTGAAAAATCTGACGATATATTCGATTGGTTGCTGACAAATAATTTCATGTCTTCATCTTATGAGAATAAATTTTACATTATTAACACTCTGGGAAGACCTCAACCAAATGTGATTTCAATTAAATCGTCAGATAATTACGAAAGCTTTGAACGGCCACACAAAAATATTTTTTTCTATTCGTATAATTCTGACTTTCATCTCTGAATTCTGAGTTGCAAGTAGGAATTCTCACGTGAATCTCAGAATTCTGACTTTTTTTTCTAAATTCTGACTTGCAAGTCAGAATTCTGAGATGAATGTAAGAATTATACAAATCGAAAAAAATATTTTTGTGTGGTTAGGTTAAGTTAGGTTAGATTTGAAGGTGATTGACAATGTTTCATGATGAATTTCAGTAGTTCGGACTTCCATTGTCTAATATATAAAAAGATTTGGAATCCCTGAGACACCTAAAAAAAAGATTTAAAAATTAATTGTTGAAAATAAAAATTATATTAAGCAAAAAACCTGAAATGAAATAACAGTGAAATACAATACAAGTAAACAAATAGAACAATTGATCAAAAATTAAATAAATGCAAAGAAATGAAAAAAATAAAATAAAATAAAATACAAATTTAAGGGATTCCAATCCACGTTAGTTCACGACTTTTCGATTGTTGGTATCTACAATCGTCTTCGGCTGATGACTGGACTGATTCCTCCGAGAGATGACTATTTATGGGTCGTTCGAATACTTTCACTTCACTTTCACTATCCCCGCTTTCCATTTTCCGCTTCACTGGTTTAGTGAGAGATGACCGTTTGGCTGTAGTTGGCCATCTTTCGTTTGATGATGGGTTTCCATACGTTTCCAGCGTAGAGATACGTATAGAGATACGTGGCTCCATTGTTTCACACCAGAATGAAAACGATCTTAATCTGAGTAGTGAACCGATCCCAAGGCGTGCAAAGACGTAACACTCGACTGGCAAGGGGATGCGCATAGTAGAATATTCATCTACTTCCTTGAAAAGGAAAAACGATCAACAGCGACTATTTCCATAGCGTTATTGGAGCGTTTAAAGGATAAAATCACGGTCCCATTCGAAGAAAAAGAACGTACTGTTTCTTCAAGACAATGCATCGTGTTGCAAATCAAAAACACGATGGCAAAATTGCATGAATTGGGCTTCGAAGTGCTTCTGAATCCACCGTATTCTCCAGATTTGGCCTTCATCGACTTTTTTCAGTTCTCATACCTCGAAAGAATGCTCGCTGGAAATAAATGTATTACCTTTAAAAAGGTATTCGTCGAAACTGAAGCCTATTTTGAGGCTAAAGACAAATCGTACTACAAAAATGCAGTTGAAAAATTGTATGACCGCTATAATCATTGTAACGCCCTCGAAGGCAAGTATGTATATTGAATGATAAAGTCAGGTTTCAGATTGATAGATAGATAGATAGGGCTCAGTTCTTTGCCCTACTCTGTGGAATATATTATACGATGGTCTATTTTCTATAAAAATGCCCAAACGAGTTGAATTGGTCGGCTTGGCTGATGATGTGGCGATGATCGTTGCAGAAAAAAGAGAAGAACTTTTAATAAACACTGCAAATAGAGTACTTTTGCTCCAGAAAAAACCGAAGTAGTTTTGTTCACTAAAAGGAGAAAACTGGGAGCAAAAACTTTTGATCTGCAAGGCACAGAGATAGTACTGAGCAAAGCTGGGGTATGGCTTGACACGAAGCTCACCTTTGCAGAACACATAACTCAAAGTATCCTCAAGGCAGAAAGAACAGTTTTTTGCGCTGGCCAATCTGATGCCCAATGTTGGGGATCCTAGGTCCTCCAAGAGAAAGATTTTGTCTAGAGTAAAACACTTCCAGATTTTATACGGTTCACCGTCATGGCACACAGTAACTCAAAACAAAAAATTGGTCCAAAAACTCACTGGCCTACAAAATAAATTAACAGTTTGAATATGTAGTGCATACATAACTATATCTGCAGAAGCAGCATGTGTTATTGCAGGAATTCCACCAATAGAGCTCCAAGTCATCGAGAGAAATGCATGCATTTCAAAGGGAATCGCTAGAGAAAATTTGATGAATAAATGGCAACGGTCAATATGGTAGATGGATACACCGATCAATACCTGCGATAGAGAGTTGGTTGAATCGAACCTACGGAGAGGTGGACTATTACCTCACCCAGGCAGTATCGGGGCACGGTTTGTTTCTGTAGTAGATAACCGTAGTAGAGCAGAATCTCCAGATTGTCTTTACTGCAATGCAGACGACGACGTAGAACATACCCTTTTTGTCTGTATAAGATGGGAAACTGCGAGACTTCTGTATGCACGTGACACAAACGCCATATTTAATGCCAAAAATATGATGGACAATCTCTTACATGGCGGAGACACTTGGAACAAAACCCATATGACGATAAGAGAAATCATCAAAACTAAGGGAAGAGAGAGCAGGTGACGAGAAATAAGCTCAAGGAAACTTGAGATCAGTCGGTGACCAAATGTGATAGTTAGCTGCCAAAACTTCGTGAAAATAACTGTGATATTTTCTTTAAATGTATATGTAAACGTCCTATAGTTGTTGAATTTACTTCTAGTGTTTCGCACAAACACTACCTTGGGCATACGTATCGAAGTAATGCGAGAGCGATTTCCGGTACGTATTGTTGAGCAACGGGGGAAGGATTTTAGTCGGTATTTATCCGGCACAGAGTCTATGAAGATGTCTTCTCTATGGTGTTTTTCACCATATTCGAACTTCGATAGGTATTTCATTATTTTGGGATCCTTTGGAGGATTCTACTACAGCCGGGTATAGAGATGCCTTTAAAATGGTTACTTAATTACCAAAGAGATGAATGAAAGCCTACGTCTGTTATGTTCGGCCCTATAACACTGTTAATATCAAGCAGCTGAGTAATTACCTATTTTTTGTCTGTGTTTGATGTTCTTCTCCAGAAATGTACTAGGGCTAATGGCGTCATCTGGCAAATAGACGAGCGATGTTTGGGCTAACGTTTCCAGTACTTCATCAATCCGCGCCTCCTTCATATCCCTCACTTCCTTGACAAACATTTCTATGTAGTCGAGAACGTTGGTGACTTCAGTACAGAATTCAGGGATCCTCATTGAAGTCCATGTGATTGTAGAAAAGGCCTCCATGAAAGCGTTTTCCATCTTCAGCAATTGCGGCCTCATCATTGGAAGGAAGAGCGTTGGAATGTTCATCCTAATGGTGTCATTTCTTACTACGAGTGCTTTCACTACTTCGTAGGAGTTCAGAAGTTTCTCTTTACAGAATACAAGAACTTGGCCCACATCCGGAACAGCTGGAATATGTTGTTTTTCGAAATATGGAATATCATTGCCGGGTAGAAAAATGAAAATGATTATATACAGAAAAAATTATAGAGGTAATATACAAAAACAATTCACTAGAGGGAAATAACTGGAAATGAAGTAAAAAATGTTTTCAGTTCTTTCAAACTGAAGAAGCACCAGGATATGATGGCAAAAAATCCGGAACATCAAAAACTTCAAGAGATATCGTAAGTAAAGCTACAATTTATTCAATAATTGTAATTTTTCCTCTGGAATGTGTCCAAATGCATTGAGTAGGTCTCATTGATCTCGTATATAAATGTAGCAACCTCAAATTGACTTATTTTCCATTAATATATTTCAAAATTCAATATCTACTATCAGTATGGGGAACGGTAACAAATTCTTCTTTGAATCCAATCAAAAAATTCCAGAACAAAATTACAAGGTGTATATTCAAGTTGAACCGCAAGAAGCCTACAATCAACTTGTACAAACCAAAAAACTGAGATTTGTCATCCTTGCATAAATTCAAATTATGTACCTTCATTCATTTGGTCAAAAACAAGCTCAAACATTTAAATTCAACTTTCCAAATAAATGGTCACCAACACAACCATTAGACAAGATATTCAGGAAGACTAAAATATGTTCTAGTATTGGCGACAGAACACAACATCAAAAACACTAACAAGCAATGGAAACTTCTACTCTCGAACAGAACAATCAGAAAGGCTATCGGAATAATAAAACGACCTGACAGTATGAACAAGAGGGATGACGCACAGAGATTATCAATAACATGGAGATCCATCTTATCATTCCACAAAGTCAAACAGGCCGCATAACCCCAAAAGCAAAACTTAGCACATTCAGGTATAATGACAAAGGCAGCATAGGCCAACACAGGTAGTGGAAACAACCCAGGTAAATGGTGGCGTTAGTTACAGAAAACCTGCAACAGTAACTGTACAGATTAGAGGAATGGGCCAACCTCTGGAAGATCAGTATCAACCCTGACAAGACAACCCAAGGACAGTAGATTCAGTGGACCAACGAAGCAAGATACCTGGGAGTCGCCCCCTATAGGAAGCTAACGTTAAGGTCCCATATCCAATAGAATCTAGGGCTGGCAAAAGCTTCTCGGCAAAACCTCTATCCTGTCGTAGGATGCCGGGGCCACATTGATCTCCAAGTGAAACTACTCCTGATCAAGACCATCCTTCTTCCCATCATCCTGTATGCCTCCACTGTCTGGGGCAAGACGCCAAATCCAGACGTTTATGAACATCTACTTGCTGGTGGCCATAAACGTTCTAAGATATGTATTCAACAGATTCTTATACTGGGACATGGATCTTAGCACCCAGTATGTGGATACATTCACAAGAAACAGATACAACCCTCGAGATGCCGTCTGGCGGCTACGGTGAGTATTGAAAATGTATTATTGAAATAACATGCATACTAACCATACAAAGTCTGACAAACACACACACACACTTTAACTCGCGACACACAATACTCGTCTCCATCTAGGTAAGAGGGCCACTATGCAAACACTACTAGACCCAGGTTTCTAACACATTTAGATAAAGTGAAAGGTCAGAAGTTATTCTGGCTGCCGAGCAGCAGGTTGAGGACCACTCGGACCTAAGTGGGGAAGGATGGAACTGAGATTCTAGCTTCTGCACACAGAAACTGTGTGGGGGCATGGAGGGACTGAATCAGACGATGGCAAATGAGACTTTGCCATCTTGAGTGCTCGAAAAGGTTTCTGAGGTCAGTAATCTCAGGTCTTACACTACGGAGATCTCAATCTGCTGCTCCTCATGAAGTGTCATATTATGTAGTCATCATATACTATAGGAATTTTCAATTGAAGGTAACTCATATACAAATTAAACTGAGATCTAACGGCAATAATGTTAAATGTTAGAACTAAATTCTTACCGGGGTCATTTTTATTGAATATGCATCGCCATTGAAAATAATTGAAAAGTAAGATGATTCCATAAAATTTGCCCCCGTAACAAGATAGCTTCTGCATATCGATAGGATGTACGAGTGAATAGGTGAACCAGTTCGTTAAATACTTTGAAACATCGGTAAACTGATCAACACTTCGCAGGTCTATTATATTTGTGCTCTTAAAATGCCATAACTAGTCATTCGCTTTCTTCATTATCAAGCGTCCGTATCTGCATAGGCGTAGTGTGTTCTATTTCTTGTGAAGGGACTTTGTTTTGTATTTATTAAATATGTTTTATTATATTTTTCAAATAGACTGTTATATTTATTAACTTTAACATATAAGATAGAGTTTGTAGATACTTGTTTTTCAAAATACATCATAGATTTTCATC